>JBAMJV010005216.1:0-103619 GCA_037951105.1 Echinarachnius parma
TGTAGTAGTATCATAGTCTCTCTAATAATACATTACCAAATGGCATACTACATCTAAACAACCATGTGTACAAGTACCAGTCAAATGTTAGTATATTACCATTAACAATTCTTGGCTAAATGTTGCCAATATCAACGTAATTTGAAATCGTGCCCCTTAACAACCCCCTTATCGGCAAACTTTCCACTCGTATGAACACAAATACAAGCTATCATACTATTTAAATTCCCTGGCTTACTTGACCTGTTCAAAACAATTTGATTTTGGTATAACATATGCTCCGTAGGTCCCAGCCTGAATATTGTCGGAGCCTGAATGGGTCGAGACACATTACTGAGCCTCTGTTGTGTTTTTAATTAAATTTTTATTGTGCTTTGTATTTGGTCATAAAGCAAAAACATTGTACAGACATCTAAACCACACCCTGCAACATGCACATACTGGCATAGGCGCTAGCCTACTTATTCAGTGAAACCTTGTTATAAAACTAGGGCCTTGGGACCATGAAAATTAACTTGCTCTCCATAACATGTATCCTGATATATCAGGGTAATAAAAAGACAAAATGCTTGGACCAGCAATATTACCTTGTTATAAGAGGGTTTCATTATAACAAGGTTCTACTGTACATCAGGGTAGGAAATATACGGGGGCTGAGGGTGATTTTGCCCCCTAATTTTCAAAATAGCCCCCTGAAACAGTAGGTAGCCCCTTATTTTATCATAGGGTATTATGTGAACTATTTTGTGAATATCCATCAGATTGAAAAAGTTGCCCCCTAAAGTTTAACATTAATTCCTGCATTGCTGTACATGTTCTTTGTATGTGCACATATACTCAAACAAGAACATACACGCACACAAAACATTCATGTGCATGTACAAACACTAAGCACAACATTATTACACACCTCAACACACACAGAACCTACTAAAAATTGCACATACATTTTCTAAAGGGCTGTTTAGGCTTTTCTTTCAGGTTGCAAAAATGACACATCTAAGACTCCCACCATAGACGTATGTGTGGTAGATCCTAATTTGTTGATGGCCCATACAAGTTCTTAGTCATTGGCACCCGGTCCAGTATCAGTGACAAAATTGCACAGGGGCTCAGGGCGATTTAGCCCATGAAATGCCCAAAAGAGCCCCCACGAATGTGCATAGAGTTCAATTCAAAACAAATTTTAGAGTGCCGTTTTCATGCAGGCAAGCTTGAAAAGTAGCCCCAGAAAAATATATTCCCTGCCCCGGTATTGGTCTAGTAACCCGTTCCCTACGAGTTTATGAAATCCCCATAGACTTTGTACACAACCCACTCGGTTCCCGTGGTCAAGGGGTTAAAATAAATCAGAACATTATATATATATATGTACTAAACTTAGGCAAAATCAAAATCACAGAGGTTAGCATTTTTACAAAATGTTTTATTTTGTACATTATTTCATAATATTTGTACAAACAAAACATACACTGTACTACAATTTTACCTGTTCAATAAATGCCACGTTTGACATGTAAATAAGAGATCAACAATGTACTGTAATCGGTAACAAAATACTAATACTTAGTTTTCTCCATAAGCATTGATCAAACCTATTGAGAACATTTCTGTATAGCTTGGTGTAAATGCTATGATACCATTATTTTGTCACATTTTTTGTCAGTGGCCCGGTCGGGCCAGGAAAAAAACTTCTTCCCCTTTTCTGCTGGCCCGAAAGAAAAAATTACTGGCCTGAAATTTAATTTCATGAATACACTTTTAACTAGGGTTAGTTACTATTCAAAATATCACTCTTACCTGATCAAACCAGTGATTATAAATGAAGCATGACATGGAAGAAAACAAGATTTTCTAATTTTGTCAATGTCGGGTTTAAAATCTGCTTGCCCGATCAGGCCACCAAAGTATGACTTTTATACATTTTTGCTGGCCCAAAGTGCAATTTTACTGGCCCCGGGCCAGCGGGCCAGTGCGAGTGTCGAGCCCTGGGCTGGTATATGATTGAAGTCTCAAATATAATTTGCAGAAAAAATTTAATGAAGTTAATGGATCACTTTAACCCTTCAGTTTTAAAGGTGCACCTGTAAAGTGTCCGATATTGCCCAAAATGACATTTGAGACTTCAATCCTGTACCAAAATCATTGTAAGATATGTCCGAACGATGTGTGAAAGTTTCATTGAAAAAGAACACTGCTTTCCTGGTTAAAAAAAAGCGAAAATATGCGTCAGCTATTACAACGGACGTTTATTAGGTTTATGACCGTTTGTTAAACGCTTTTGAGCTGAATGATAGATATCGTCATACTAAAGGGGCATTTGAAAAAATCTAACCCTATTTTATTCTTCTCTTACCATAAGCTAAACACGGTAGAAGAGAAACGAGGAAGCTCCAAGTAATTTTCGTGGAGTTAGACACTTTACAGGCCTCACTTTAATGGAGATTTGCTATTCTAAACCTGACAGGGATTTATTTTTGAAACATTTGAATTAAGTAAATATCACTCCCACCTTGGAGGGGGTTAGAATGTACCTCGGAGTGGTAGGGTTGGAGGGGGTTCAAATGTACCACGGAGTAGAGGGGAGGAGGGGGTTCGAATGTAGCTTGGAGTGGTAGGGTTGGAGGGGGTTCAAATGTACCACAGAGTAGGGGGGAGGAGGAGGTTCCAATGTAGCTTAGAGTGGTAGGCTTGGTGTTGGGTCTTATCTCCTCCTTTCTGCTTCATTTTTTCTATCATTCATCAAACTTGTTTGTGACATATCCATAATTGTCAGATTGTAAATACTTGTATCTGTCCATCAACGACGTTTAACTGTATCCACGATTTTGAATGCCACGCTATCATCAAACATGGACCCTTTCCTTGAGCATTTGCTTGAATGTCTCTGATCATACATTTTCATGTGCGTGAAATGTAGAAAAAAGCACGGCTGAAGTATTTCAGACTTGGATGGAACGTCGTCGTCATCGAAGACCGAGCCTTTCCTTCTCTCTCTGCTTCTTCTTCACGGAGCTGATGTCCCTGTCTTTCCAGGTGCTCTTCAGCAGCTTGATCGGACGGTTCCCAACATATTTACCTGTGTATGGGAATTAGGGGGGGTGAGAGAAAGTTTCCACACATTAATAACAATGATAGTAATTAATACTTGTAATGTACCTTTTAAGAGACAAGGCATTATTCAAATCACTTTATTCAAGATATGAATGGATGGTTCTGTCATGTTGTCTGCTGAGTACAGGGAACCACTTTGGGACTATTAATATCTCCTACTCATAAACACAGTCATAGATGGCTTTCAGATATTAAGGATCAATGTCTTTGGGGAATGAATGAAGACAGTTACAAAAGAAGCATAGTATTTCCAGGTGCTCTTCAGCAACTTGATCGGACGGTTCCCAACATATTTACCTGTGTATGGGAACAAGGGGGGGGGGGGGGGGGGGGGGTGAGAGAAAGTTTCCACACATTAATAACAATGATAGTAATTAATACTAGTACTGTACCTTAACCTGTTCCCTACAAGTTTCAGCAATCCCCATTGACTTTGTTCACAACCCACCCGGTTCATGTAGGGAACCACTGCGGTACTACCAATATCTCCTACACATAAACACAGTCATAGATGGCTTTCAGATAAGGATCAATGTCTTTGGGGAATGAATGAAGACAGTTACAATAAAGAATAGTCTGCCTATGCGCTCTTCAGCAGTTTGATCGGACGATTCCCCAACATATTTACCTGTGTACGGGAATGAGGATGAGAGAAAGACAACAAAAAAGTCATTACAACAACAACAAGAATGATGATAATAATAGTAATGATAATGACTCATTGCTGTACCGACATAAATGGCAACATCAAATTGCTTCATATTTTGGTGCAATACTTTATTGGAGTTTTAAAATGGCTGTGTCTTTCCATCTGCTTTATAATTCAAGAATCAACTACGACTTTTGATATCTTGTACACATAAAACAAGGCACCACACTAACTTTTTTCTTTACTGGCCTTTTCGGGCAAGTAAAATCATACATTTTGAAAGTTTACTTGCCCCAATATAAAATTTTCTTGCCCTCTTACTGCTTGATGAGATTTAGATGTAAGAAATTACATTGTTCTCTCATAGTTGAACAATTATTTATTTGCCCGATCGGGCAAGCAAACCAGACAATTTGTGACAGTCACTTGCCCGACACCAATTTTTACTTGCCCCAGGCAAGCAGGCAAGTGCTAGCCCTGCTTTAACAGTCAGAAATTGCCGTTTCCGTCCATTAGATTTTCTTTGGGTAATGAATGTAGACGGTTACAATAAAGAATAGTGTGCCTATGTGCTCTTCAGCAGCTTGATCGGACAATTCCCAACATATTTATTTATACCTATGTATGGGAATGAGGGTAAGAGTAAGATTTGTTTTAAAGTTGTCATAATCATTGTAATAATTATAGCAAAGATGATTTATAATATGAAAACTCTGCCCAAAGGCTATTTATAAACTAGATGGATCTTCGACTGCGCGCAGTCGAAAATGATGCCTCCGCCATTACGCAATTTATTCATATCAAGCCCAAATAAACAAGAATTAATTCTGTCAACTAAATTTTGATGGTACTCTGTCTTTTAGATCTTGACGTATCACAATTATGAGCTATAAGTGACCTTTACCTTTGCCCTCATGACCCCAAAATCTAATGACTACAATTGTTCCCTAAGATACATTCAGGTATCAAGTTGGATTGAAATCTGATATTCAGTTCTTGAGATTTCCAATCTCAAGCTACTTTTACATATAATGAGCCCTGTGACCTTTGACCTCATGACCCCCAAAATCTAATCAGTTCATTGGCTCTCCAAGGAACATACATGTACCAAGTTTGGTCAGAATCTGTCAATCCCTTCTTGAGATAATGCGATCACAAGCTATTTTTGCATATATAATGAGCTCTGTGACCTTTGACCTTTGACCTCATGACCCCAAAATCTAATCAGATCATTGGCCCCCCAAGATACATACATGTACCATGTTTGGTCAGAATCCGTCAATCCGTTCTTGAGATAACGCGATCACGAGCTATTTTTGCATATATAATGAGCTCTGTGACCTTTGACCTTTGACCTCATGACCCCAAAATCTAATCAGATCATTGGCCCCCCAAGATACATACATGTACCAAGTTTGGTCAGAATCTGTCAATCCCTTCTTGAGATAACGCGATCACGAGCTATTTTTGCATATGTAATGAGCTCTGTGACCTTTGACCTTTGACCTCATGACCCCAAAATATCAGATCATTGGCACCCCAAGATACATACATGACCCAAGTTTGGTGAAAATCTGTCAATCGGTTCTTGAGATAACGCGATCACGAGAACGGGACGTACGGACGGACGGACAACCCGAAAACATAATGCCTCCGGCTACTTCGTTGCGGAGGCATAAAAAACATTTTCCAGAAGGATAATAGTCCTAAAAGGGCACTTGTCTGGAAACCTGGTGGTGTCACTTCATATTAAAAGGTAGGACACATGATCGTTCTCGTGGTAAAAATGCCCCTCCTATTTACATGTACTGTATATCCCTCTTTTAACACGAAAACAGGTACAAATTGGCATACAAATATAACCCAAATTTGTGCATTTCGAGTACACATCAACCAAAATGCCCCCTTTTAAAGACTTCAAGTACACAGATGAAATAAAATATGTAGCCCTTCGCGAAACAGACCCTATTGTCTCATTTCGCAAACATTTTAATGATATTTGTACCCTTTTTATTCATCTCCGCAAACAAAATCATGAAATATACAACCTTTTTTTTCAATTTCTGTGATTTTTGTCTGTTTACGAACACATGAGAAAATTTACCCTTTTTTCAAGAAATTGTGAACGATCATGCATGCACATAGCCAATGTGCAGCACTGACACTCCCGAGTCTGGAAACAATACAAGAAGGCCATGAAAAATAAATTGTTGCATTGGCATAAACCGCCAGACACTAAAAATAACGCTGACCCTAAAGATTTTTTTTTTTTTTTTAATCCGATTGCGATTGCGGTCAATATCTTGATGTATATCGAGGCAAAAAATCGCTATCGCGTGAGTATCGCGCTGCATTCGCAATCGATATTTGCTGCGCTGAAAACCCGGAAGTGTTATGGACAGAATGGCTTTTTTCCCACTAAAATAGTATGCGTTTCGAGCGGTTTTGGCCAGCACCACCGTTTATGTGTGTGTGTGTGTATGTTTGTGTGTTTCAGTGCCTGCGTGTGCGTTTGAGTGTATTTTTGCGAATCCTGCGAAAAAGAAAAAGAAGAACAAAAATAAAAAACCTACCTACCTACCCTAATTTTTGGTTGCCCGTTACTCCAATGCAACATTTTTTTTTTTGGCCTAAGTATCTTACCGTTCCAGTCTTTAATTGCCTGCATGTAGCATCTCGGATCCTTGAAGCTGACAAAGCCATACCCCCTCGATTTGTTGGTCCTCTTATCTCGAACAATCTGTGAGAACAAAAGCAAGGAATTATGAAACATGTGAAGCTGAAATAACTAACAAATGATAAAACTACATACAGTGTAGTACTATAGACAACTGAGCAAATGAATCAATTAATAAATGAATGAATGAGCAAATGGAAGAAAAATTGAATATATTTTGATGACATCAATAAAAAAGTCTATGATCACAATCCTCCTCATGATCATCATCACAACCATCATCACATATCATCATCATCGTCATCATCATCATCATCATCATCATCGTCATCATGATGATGATGATCATCATCATCATGATCATCATCGCCATCGTCAATCATCATCATCATAATAATCACTATCATAATCTACATTTTTAGAACTCTAAATTTTCAATTTCAATTTCAATTTTATGTCACATCTCTAAAAAACAACATACAAATTTCAACAAATTACATACATATAGATATAATGTATACATTTGGTGTGGTATTTTAGCGGATAAACTGAAATGAAATGTGGGGGATCTGCAAAGGATATTAAATCTTGTTGAGGCAAATCCCTTTTTTTACTGCAATGAATCGAACAGCATATTATTATTATAGCATTATATTCATGTACATCTATTTACAAAAATCAAAAGTACATATAAATACATATATTACCTTGCATTTCAAGTAGCTAGGGTAGCCGCCAAACACTTTTGTGAGCGTATCCTCGGACACCTCATTGCCCAGATCACCAGCAAACAGTCGGTAGTCGTCTGGATACAGGATATAATGGAAGAGCATGTATTACATAATCAATGCTTGAAATTAGCATAGGCCCGCTGGCCCGGAGCCACTGAAAATTAACTCTGGGCCACCAAATTTCATTGATCCTAAGTTCTACTGGCCTGTTAGGGCAACCAAATTTAACAGAATTTGTTATGATTTTCTTTGTTCGGGGCCACCAAATTTAGGTTTTGGGCCGCTCAAAGTTGAACAATCTTGTTTTATACATGCCCGACTGGGCCACAAGGCATTAAGGTTAATTTCTAGCATTGATATAATTTTAATACATTTACGTCAAAGTCATTGGTATTGCTGGAAAAGCTTTGAGCTACGGTAGGTAAATTTGGACTTATGTGGATTAAATGTGGATTAAAAAAGTTTACAAAACAAAAGAAATGAGGTCTGGAATTCAGCTCCAATTACACCCACTACAAGATGGAAAATTGTCTTAGCAATGTATTTTCAGAAGTGAAATGGAAAATAACCGTAACCAGGGAAAAGTAATATTTAATCTATTTGTTTGAATGTATTAATTCATCATTATTCTTTTCTTTATAGGAGGCTACTTGATTAGCTTCCCTGAGTAGAAAGACATGTTTAAATTGATTTTAAGTTATACTCTACGATAGTTTAAAGGGGCTCTTTTCCAATGTTGAAGGGATTCTTCATAGCATTTTAGGGCTAAATTGGCACGAGCCCACATCAAATACTCTTTTAATTTGCTATATAAATTATGGCCCCATATCATTTTCAGGGCATGTTTAGAGAGTTGACGCTTTATAGGACCCTTTATAGGACTTATAAAGCCACAGGAATCTGATGCCTACATGTCGTCGGTGATATCACGTACCGGCGAATGTTTGATTCTGCGCGCTAACGAGATTTCGAGAAAAATGCGTTTAAAGTTTCCCAACTTCTTCTATCATAAAATAAACAGTTTTAAACAATCAAATTGCAATAAAAGTTCGAAGGTGACGAGAGAGGAATATTCTCTTCAATATGACCCTGAAAATAACCTACCTTAGGCTCTCGATTCTGTGTAATATCACTGCATAGATCGTTCGTCGGTACGTAGAGTCCTGGATTCAAACTGCTCAATGAGAGTGCCTCTACGTACCGACGAACGATCTATGCAGTGATATACACAGAATCGAGAGCCTAATGTAGGTTATTTTCAGGGTCATATTGAAGAGAATATTCCTCTCTCGTCACCTTCGAACTTTTATTGCAATTTGATTGTTTAAAACTGTTTATTTTATGATAGAAGAAGTTGGGAAACTTTAAACGCGTTTTTCTCGAAATCTCGCGCAGAATCAAACATTCGCCGGTACGTGATATCACCGACGATGTACACGCCAAAAATGTGTTCTTGATGCTCATGTTTTTTAAGCATGCAGTGTAACCGTAAACTCGCTTATTATTTCAACTGAAAGCGACACTCACTCGGATCCCATTCTGTTGGACTCTTTTCCAACCACAATTTTTTTTTTTTTAGCTAACCGAAGTAAATACCGGACTAGACTTTTACTCGCACGTTGTAAATAAGCACCTGCGCACCCTGTGTATGCACACACACACACACAGTATCTGCAAGAATCTTCAGGATTGAAGGAGGCAGATAAACCCGAAGAAGAAGAAAAGTATATTTTAAATTTGACAAAATGGCCACTTTTTTTAATTTTCAGGGGCTCTTTGTGGGCATTTCAGAGATTAACATGTTCCCCAAAAATGAGAAGAGAAGAGAAGAGAAGAGAAGAGAAGAGAAGAGAAGAGAAGAGAAGAGAAGATAAAGAGAAGGTGAAACTTACTTGGATCCCATTCCGTCAGACTGTCGTCCTCCCACGTCAGCCCCGCCGCCGTACGCATGAATTTCTTTCCCTTCTTCTCCTTCTTCTTCTTCACGTCCGTCGACGTAGACGCCCCGCCCTCCGCACTCATCCTTACTATGTCAGAGTGGGTCATCCCTGCCGTGGGGGGAGCGGCTGTGTGTCCTTGGGGGGTGGTTGAATGATGGGGCATTTGGTGTGCAGGGGGCATTGCCCCGTGGGGAGGGTGCATGGCGTTGAAGGGGTGTGGTATCATGGGG
Source organism: Echinarachnius parma (assembly GCA_037951105.1). Lineage (NCBI taxonomy): Eukaryota > Metazoa > Echinodermata > Echinoidea > Clypeasteroida > Echinarachniidae > Echinarachnius > Echinarachnius parma. Next base: position 9,342 of record JBAMJV010005216.1, read on the forward strand.
GGCGGGGGGAGGGGCTCTGCCTTCTTCTTCGCGGGTGGGGGCCCCAGAGAGGTGCTTGGTGGTTCCTGGGGTCCAGCTGATTTGGCTTCCTGACTTGTCTTAGCTGTCAATTCAAAGATATAACAGAAAATGGGCAAATAAATCTCTGCAATAAGCGGTAATATAGATTTCCGTTTTAACTTAGCAATGTTTCTACACATGAGCTACAAATTATGGCTTTTGATAACAGATTGGAGCTGGACAATTACCTTCTTTGCAAAAGTTTGCCTGTCATTGTATAGAATCAGTTACCTTCACACTCTATATTTAAACTCTGTTGGGTAAAAGTATGAATATTTCACAATCTTACTTATATTCAGGTTTACTTTTAAAATTGACTCCCTATTTCAGAATGCATCAATGTGGACTTCTGTGACTGGAACGATGTTTTCACATGACGGACGTTGTTCACACAGGCCAATGTCTTTATAGTTTCTGTCCAGGATTATTGACATGTAACATAATAATTAATAATTAAAATGTCTGCAATGATATTGTGTGTGTTTACCTCCATCATCCTTAGCCTCTTCCGCAGCCTTTTCCTTCTTTTCCGCCGACTTCTCCTTTTTTGATTTCTTCTTCTTGTTCAGCACCGGTTTGGCAGCGTAGGTCGTGGGCTTCGCGGAGACCGTCACAGGCTTGCCCTGCTGGTGAGGAGGCCCAGGGGGGCCACCAGGGTGCATGCCAGGGCCCGGGGGGTGCATCATTTGAAAGGGCGGCGGCATGGGTGGGGGAGGTAGCGGCCCCGGGCCACCCATCATATTATGGTGCGGGGGCCCCTGGTTCATATCAGGGTGCCCCATGTGGCCTCCCATCCCCATGCCCATCTGCGGAGGGTGAGGGGGAGGAGGGGGCAGAGGGAACCTGGGAAACCTGGGGGGCCCGCGCGGTCCTGGTGGCCTCTGGTTGACGCGTAGCTGGTGCGGTACGAAGCCTGCAGGGCCTCGTGGTCTCTGATTGGGATTTCCACCTGAAAGGGGAAAACAATAATTTAAGAGTCACTCCTGGATATTATTTTAAATGTATGAAATATTGAGAATTGCAAATTACATTTAAATAAAAGATCCCAAATTTTAACTTTCTGCAGCTTTCTGAAAAAATTATTAACTTTTGAACATTAATTACCGAATGCTGCCAGAGCCGAAATGTGCAAAAATCTTCACAATCTAAAATAAAAACAAACACATCACATCATTTCTTGAGCACATTTTTATAAAGAAAACATAAAAACTCTTATTAAATGGAGCTCTCCAATTTAGTTTCTTGGGCATTTTAATAAGGCTTTAATTGTTTCAAATGAATGTCAATTTCAATAGTACACATGTTCTCCAACAGCCCCAATCCTATCCCCTTTTTAGTGAGGTTTTTTGTTTGTCATCAGAGGTTCACACAACATTTGCTCCAGTGACAAAATAATGCTCTTTTTTTTTTTTATCCCAACATTATCATTTTGAAGGTATTTAGATTAAGATTAGTCTGGTTCAGATTATAAAGAATTATGTTTGTGTTTTTTTAAAGGAAAAAATAATGGCGGAGCAATTGTTGCCCAGAGCAAATGTCATAAAACCTCTTCAAAATTGACCTCTGAACTTACCAGGGCCCCTCATCTGCCGGGGCATGAACCCTTGTGGAAAACCTCCTGGGCCTTGTGGGAAACCCCCTCTCCCTGGGCCTGGCCCATGTCCATGTTGGTCACCGTCTGGCCCATCTCGGGGTCCAACCTGCATCTGTCTCGGTCCTGGTCCCTTGTCATCCTCTGGTGGGGCTTTCCCTATGGGGGTGGGGTCTTGAGTCAGGCCCATTATCTCCTCCTCAAACCTGAAAACCAAGTATGATTGTACAAAAAAAATGTTCTAGATCAGTAATTAACATGATAATGAAACATTAGTCTAAGACTAGGCTTTTTCTGTCATTCACAGGACTGGACTCGCTGGAGAGGGGTGGGCTCTAAGACACCCCGTTCTGTCTGGGCTTTCTCTATGGGGGTGGGGTCTCGAGTCAGGCTCATTATCTCCTCCTAGAACCTGAAATGTACGGTAAAGTGATGGTAAAAAGGGTAGTGATAAAGTTTGAAATCATAGATCAATATTAATAAACATTTATGATGAAACATAAGACTAGAAGCTTTTCTGGACATTTCATAGCCTAGGAGACGGGTTCGGGTTCATACACCCCCATGGCACTCTCTACTGTTGGGACTTTCCCTAACATGGGGTCTCGACAAATTAACAGTAAACTTTGATAAAGCAAGGAGCTCAACATTAGCAGTGAGTGGCCTGGTATCTCAGGGCAACCAAACATTTATGTCGGGCAAACCAACAATTTGAAACATCTTTTTTAAAAACCTACTATTACTATTAAACCAAGTCTGTTTTTTCCTTCTTTTTATCATTTTGGAAGGGGTTTGTTAGCATAAAACCTAGATGCATATTTTTTTTTTCCCTGTTTTTTTGGGCCAGCACAAAATTGAAAATTTAAGAACTAGAACAAAAAGTTATCAGGAAGCATCGAGTTTAAAGTGAATTAAAACGTGGAGTATGAATCAGCATTAGCACCATTTCTCCATCTAATATGCAAATCATCTGGCAAAATATTAAAACACAAAGTTCGCTATGGCCATGCTCTAGTCCAGTCTAGCACTAGCAGTGCAGCTCCATCAGCGCTAATGCAGTTTCATACTTCTTTTTTTTTGCATCACTTTACTTAAATTAGTTTAAACTCAACAAAAGTCGTCAAAATGGCTCAAGTCAAAGTCAAATGTTGACCATAATATGACTAGGGAGTTCGGTGATATTTGGATTTTTTGAAGGAACCTCAACAAACTTAATATCATTGGAAAGCTTGTAAAGTGAGAAAAATAATGGTGCTTAAATCAACTTATTAGCTTCAATATTAGTGGAGATATTCCAATTTTAGAGGTAGAAGGTACAAAGTTTGGTTCTGCCAGTTTCAGACGATGGACGGTAACTATGCTCTGCGCGTGCCCAGCGCTATTAATAGAAAACGCATGCCTCAACATGGCCAAAATATCAAAATCAGTACGTGGGCAATTTGTTTACATTGGATGATCGCAGCTTAGCGCTATTACTACTCCCATAGTAATGTATTTCAATGTGTAGAGAAATCAACACTTTCATAAAATACTACTTTTCCATACCTTTTTCGGATTCCTTCCTCCAGTTTTAAACGATTTTTCGTCGAATTTTTGTGCCGAAAATCGATGCAAAAATGTTACCAAAACAAGCCTTAAAAAAAATCAATTTGCAAGGTGAAAATTCCAAAAAAATCCGGCGAATTTGGTGTCATTCGAAAGATCAGACTCTGCTCTACACGAAAATGGCCTCAAATGAACGTAGAGGAAGTTTACAAACCCTGTAATCTGGCATGGAAGTTGGGAGAATTTATGCACTGTGTAGCAAAATGGCGTCTTCAAGTGCAATCGCTACCGCAAAGTCTCCTAACTCACTGCGCATTCAGATTGTCTTTTTTTAAATGTTAAACATCGATTTATGAACAACTAATGCCATATCCAGATCAAGGAAGGATTAAGCTGCAAGAGGATACCAAGTTCAAGGTAAAATATTGAAAAATATGAATTCTACCCTAGGTTTTTTGTAGCAAAGTTTTGCGTGTTAGCAGATACAAATGCGTGATTGCGGTATTCGGTCGTTCTCCCTAATATGACGACAGTCCGTTGTCCGTTGACGGTTGAGGGTTAAGAGAACAGTTAAGTGAGTGATACGAAGCAATTTTGATGAGTTTAAACTTTAAAGTGAGGCCAAAACAAAGGGGGGGGGGGGTACAAAACTGCATTAGCGCCGCTCCATCCGTATCCGAATTCCCACACGACTTGGCATTTGCTATCGACTTTACATAGCGAGTTCGGTGATATTTGGATTTTTTGATGGAACCTCAACAAACTTAATATCATTGGAAAGCTTGTAAAGTGAGAAAAATAATGATGCTTAAATCAACTTATTAGCTTCAATATTAGTGGAGATATTCCAATTTTAGAGGTAGAAGGTACAAAGTTTGGTTCTGCCAGTTTCAGGCGATGGACGGTAACTATGCTCTGCGCGTGCCCCAGCGCTATTAATAGAAAACGCATGCCTCAACATGGCTAAAAATATCAAAATCAGTACGTGGGCAATTTGTTTACATTGGATGATCGCAGCTTAGCGCTATTACTACTCCAATAGTAATGTATTTCAATGTGTAGAGAAATCAACACACTTTCATAAAATACTACTTTTCCATACCTTTTTCAGATTCCTTCCTCCAGTTTTAAACGATTTTTCGTCGAATTTTTGTGCCGAAAATCGATGCAAAAATGTCAGCAAAACAATCCTTCAAAAAAATTAATTTGCAAGGTGAAAATTCCCAAAAATTCTGGCGAATTTGGTGTCATTCGAAAGATCAGATTCTGCTCTACACGACAATGGTCTCAAATTCAACGTAGAGGGAGTTTACGAACCCCTACTTCTGGCATGGAAGTTGGGAAAATGTATGCACTGTGGTAGCAAAATGTTGTCTTCAATTGCAGTCGCTACCGCGACTACCGCGAAGTCTCCTAACTCACTGCGCATTCAGATTGTTTTTTTCGGGTGTTAAAACATCGATTTAGGAACAACTAATGCCATATCCAGATCAAGGAAGGATTAAGCTTCAAGAGGATACCAATTTCATGGTAAAATATTGAAAAATATGAATTCTACCCTATGTTTTTTGTAGCAAAGTTTTGCGTGTTAGCAGATACAAATGCGTGATCGCGGTATTCGGTCGTTCTCCCTACTTTACAAATATACAGCAAGTCAGCAACACGTTAAAAAAGTAATCACCACATGTATTTCATGTCTCTTAATCTTATTTTAATAATCAACCTCTTGTACTAATAAAAGTTCGGCCATATGTTATCATTCACAACTGACAATTCATGGAAGTATGAACTTTGTTTGAAAACGTTAACACGACGTAACGTCTAGTCTCTATCGTGGCCGAATTCCGACACGACTTGTAAATGTTCCGACGTAAAACCCGAAATATTTCGATAAATACACATCGTTATGCGAATAAAGATACATAAATGGTAAATTATGACTTTCATGAGTAATACCCATTACTCAAAATGCAATAATGTCCGAAAATAAATCACATAAAGTGACAAACCTGCTCATTTCTTCCTCGATCGACTTCATCGTGGAGGCTGCCATTTTGTCAAATGACATGCCGCGCTAGTCTAATTTCCTACTGTGAGTTTATGCTATTTCTTGATTTGCTCAGAAAATCACCAATATTACTGATACATAAGCTAGAAGATTGCACAATTTCTTACAATTGTCTTTGTTATTTAGATTTTCTACCTTTATTTTGATGAAAAAGAGCCAAATATTGTGCTAAGGGTGATATGGTGGAAAAATACTAATATTTTATTAATTATATTTGGCTTTGATAAAGACTATGCTTCCAATACAGTATTTTGAATGCATTGCGAATGCATGCGCCACTGCACTGCACTTTTGCATTGCACAACAAAACAGAAATCTCCTTGTGTTTGTGGCCTGATCATCAATTTCCAGTTTGAGCTAGAAGAAGCAAAATTTGTAAGTATCATTGGTATGAATGTCCTAGATGAGAGTGTAGATGTAGCACGTATTCAACTTAAACAGCTAATCTGTAATCGTGAATCCAAATGAATTGAGACAAGCAAAATTGTATCATGTTTCTTCATTGTCTTGATTCTACAGTTGAACTTATTTGAAGTCGTCAACTCAAGACGAAGACAGTAACTCAAGTTAAACTTAATAAAAATGAATGATGATTAAAAATGGTTGAACTAGAACATGGACGTATGGTCGATGACAATTCAATGACTGAGGAAAAAAAAGTAACCAGATTATAGAAAGTACATGATGTATGACTATGAAGACAAACAAAAATTTGATGATTGTGATGAACATGATGATGAAGAAGAAGATAATTATTGATGATGATGATGATGATGATAATGATAATGATAAGTTATCAGTTATGATGATGATAATATTAGGTGATGATGATGAGATGATGACAATGACGATGATAAATAGATGCTGATGTTGATTGATGGAGGATAATAATCAAACACATCATGTATGACCATTTTATGTTGTCTTTGTTTTTTAATTTTGGTCACATCGTCACCAGCCAAGCATGGAGAAAGGCCAAATTCAAGCCCTTCCGTTGGAGCAAAGAGTCATCTCCGTCACCAAGAGGGAGGGCACCAAAGTCTCCAGAGACGCCTTGGTAAGCTACCCCTCCGCCCCCCCCCCCCCCCCCCCCAGAAGGCCAACAGTAAAATATTTCAGTAATAATGTCAAAGAGGCCATGAAAGCGCTAGATTTGTCGATCTACCCCCCCCCCCCCCCCCCTCATTAGTGCAAGTAGCCCCATGCTTGCACCTTGGCCCTTGCAGAGGGTTTCATGGGTTCATTGGTTTCACACACTTATCAGAGTGCATTGCCAATTCGAGTTCCCCATCTAGGAATAAATGGACATCGACTTCAAAGAGCCATAGTTTTCTTGTTTCTTGCCCGATTATGCTCTAACTTTCAGAGATTATTCCTCCTAAGCTCTTCAAGTCTACGAAAGCATCATTTTGCTTGAGTTTCGTAGGAATTAAGTCAGCATTCTCTACTCAATGCGTGGCCAAGACTTGGCATGATGCATAACAAAAAGAACTGATTCTCTATGCAATTTGTATAGAGCATTGGTTCTTTTAGTCATATGCTAAGCCTAAGTCTTGGGCACGCTTTGTTAGAGAATGCTTTTGATAGTCCCCCAGTCAAGGGTCTTTGTGGCTCGATGTTTGAACACCAGTCTAACAATCCGGAGGTCTCGGGTTTGATTCCCCGGCCGAAAAAGCAAATTTTGCTTTCTTTCTCTCATTTATTCAGTATATTCTGGTCAGTTTCCTTTATGTTTTAACTTAATTTACCAAAACAAGCTGCATCACTTTGCATGTTTCCTCCCCGCACTTTCCTTGTAAAAGTTGATTTCATTATCTTTGGGTTCATAGTGTCAGGTTAATATCTAGTTTTTGCTTTTGGGAAGTTTCCCCATTTATGGGTCTTTGTGACTTGATGCCTTGTTGGGCATCGGTCTATCAATCCAGTGGGCTCCGAGTTTGATTCCCTGCGAAGCCCACTTTCCTTTGTATTAATTTATTTCATAATGCAGAAAAATTCACAAAATGTTAATAATTTCATTATTTGTTTTTAATATCAATACAAAATGAACAAAGAAAATGGCATTCTCTACCAACACATGCCCACGACTTTGCATGCGTGACTAAAAGAACCGATGATCTTTACAATTTGTATCTATAGAACATCAATTCTTTAAGTCATTCATGCCAAGTCTGGGCACGCTTTGGTAGTCGTGACTCACTCGTGAGTACGTATTAGTAGAGAATGCCAAGAAAATTGGGTTTCCCCGGGGAAACCCAATTTTCTTTGTTAATTTTATATTCTTCTGGTCAGTTTCTCTCTATTTGAAATAATGATTTGTTTTTGTTATACTATTTCAGGATGAGTACTGGATGGAGCAGGTCAACTTTGTCAAGTACGCCCCGCCCCCAGACCCAGGGGATGGGGCGGGGCTAGAGGAGTGGCAGGAGAGGTTAAAGTTCATTGAGACAGATCTGCAGTGGCTACTCAAGCTACCACACCACAAGTTCTGGTGCCAGGTAAAGACAAATAATTCTACATTTCAATTGTGAACTAACAAATTTTGATAACTTTCCATACTTGTGAGTGATTAGGGCCTTAGGGAAGGGATAAGGGTGGCTGTAAGAGTCGAGAAGAGTCAGAGGAGAGGATAAAATTCCATTGTTCAAACCAGATCTACAATGGCTTTTTTGGTGTCTGAAAAATCATATTAAAGTTTGTGATTGAAGTTACTACTAACTTTATATCCATTAGTGTTGTCGTTTTTGGGAGTATTTACTACCCGGGACTCGCGATAATTTTTTGGGCGAGTCCCTGGTACCCGAAATTTACCCATTGTTTATTACACGATCGGCATGTCACGCCAGCTGGGAAAACATGTTCATTTAAGTGACAAACATTGAGCGCATTTATGACAATAAATCATCTTCTTGAATGAACATGAAAGCTCTGGGAAATCGAGTATCGATTTTTGTGCCCGGGACTCAACATTTTTAGGCGGGACCCGGGTACCCGGGACTCAGCGACAACACTAATATCCATGATTGATTTTTTGGAGGTGTATGGTAGCAAGACAAATGGGAGGAGTGGTTAAATATCTTTGAAACTGATCACACCATAAGTTTTGGTGCCGGGTAAATAAATTGCTTAGGGGATGAGCCAAAGTGGCCAGAAGTTAATAGAAAAGTTATGGTAATTTAAAGCTATTGAAGTAAGGAACCCACAAATATATGTGTCGCTAGGTGAGGTATTAGAGTGGCTATAAGAGTCTAGATAGAAGAGATGGTTGTTTCACTCTTGTATCATTTGTTCATTGTGTTTCTCTGTTTTATCTTATATTGCTTATTGGCAGGGCTCCACACTAACCTTTTTTTGTTGGTGGCCAGGTCGGGCCAGTGAAATAATTTCTTTCCCTTTTCTGGTGGCCCTAAAGAAATATTTACTGGCCACTGGCCCGAAAATGTTATTTCATGAGTAAACTTTTTACTTTTCAAAATATCACTCTTTCCTTATCAAACCTGTGATTATAGTCTTAGATGAAGCATGGCATGGAAGAAATCAAGATTTTTCTAATTTTGTCAGTGTTGGGTTGAAAATCTGCTTGCTCGATCGGGCCACCAAAAATATGACTTTTATACAATTTTGCTGGCCCGAAGTGCAATTTCACTGGCCCCGGGCCAGCGGGCCAGTGCGAGTGTCGAGCCCTAGCTTATTGCTGATACTATTAATTTACTTGGCAGGTGTTGCATGATCTGAGTTTGCAGCAAAGCTTGGAGTCGTACCTTCAGGAAGCACCCAGGTATGTAAAACCTAAAGCCCTTCGCACACAGAATCGACTGGTTTTCAGTCGGTTCAGCTCAGTATACGTTATCTCAGGACTCCTGTTTTGCTGGTCAAGAGCCAGTCGGAGATCATTTGAGGTCGATTCAACATGTTGAATCGGCTACGAATGAGCAAAACCGACTCTAGCTGGACTGAAAACCAGTTGGATCGGGTCGAGTCGGCTCTGTGTGCGGAGGGCTTTAGGCACCCAGATCCAACTCGACCCGATCTGTCTGAGCTGATTCAAAATGTTACATCGGCTTGGACTAGCTTCTGACTGTTTCCAGGCTGGTGAATCGGGATCGTGAGCCAAAACACACTGACCTGTTCCTAATGAAAACCAGTCGGATCGGGGTTGAGTCTGCTCTGTGCGCTTTTGGCTTAACCGATTGAGGACAATTCTCTACGTGCATGTACTTAAAGATAATTATGAGTTCTAGGCGAGCTTTGTTAATTAAGTATAAATTTGCTGCATAGCCTTTATAAATACTGTACAGTTGAAATATCGACAGAGTTATATTGATTCTAATACGGGGGCTGAGAGCGATTTTGCCCCCTAATTTTCAAAATAGCCCCCTGAAATCAGTAGGTAGCCCCTAAAATTACCTTAGGGTATTACATGTATGTGAAAATTTTTCTGGATATCCATTAGATTGGAAAAGTAGCCCCCTACAATTTAAAATTAATTCCTGCATTGGATTCTATCTAGATATAATTATACATGTATTATATCTATATAGTCGTATGCATTAAACATGAAAAATAAGGTTACAAATACGTTTATCTTTTAAAGAAATGACTTCTTGCTTTCTTCTAGGTCACATGACCCCAGCAAGGCTATCCCAGCATCCCTTGCCAGCCGCCAGCGGTCGGTCCATCGGCTGGTCTTCATGACCTTTCTACGCATGTCCACGCACAAGGAAACCAAGGTAGGCCCAGTCCCTGTGGTGTCTGGCAAGTCGCCCATCAGACAAATTAACCGTGCTTTTAAATAGTTGTTTGATTTATGGAATGCCTATTAGCATCTCAGGGTGCTTTACACCATTTTTCCAGGTCGAGTTCTGTCTTGTACTCCTATAAAAAAAAAAAATGAAACCTTAATGATTATGAATATGGCATAATTGATAATGTTATTACAGTATAACTTATTCATGACTACAGTTTGGAAGTAAGGTAAAGGGGCTAGTGTATATGTTAGGCTAGGATGACGAATTTAGAAAGGTTTATAAAACAAAATTAGGTGGTCCCAAATTGAAAGCGTACTAATTTGCTTGAAGGTTCATTACATCATGCTTTGGTAACTTTGGTCTGGTAACTTTCTCTACAATTACTTAATTTTCTAAGTGACTTAGCTGACTTGCATTGTATTGTGGGATGACATTTGGTCAAAGATTGATCAAACTTATTCTTGATACAGTCAACCTGTCTTAGTGGCCACCTGTCTATAGCAGCCAACCTTGTTATAGGATAAAAGTGATCCCTGCAGAGATAACAATGTTATAGAACCTGCCTAAAGTGGCATTTTTTTGTTGTGTTTTATGTAAGTGGTCACTTCAAACAGGTTTGATTGTAAATACAAATTTGATTCCAATTAAGTTCAAATGTTTGTATAATTTCTTGCATGTTTGTTTTTTTTGCACAGGATCATTTCATCACACCCAGCATGTTCGGTGACCTCATCTACAACAACTTCCTGTTTGACGTGGCCAAGATGATGGACCTGTGTGTAATCTACGGCGGGGGAAATAGCGCCCTCTTGCAGAAGATGCTGGACAACATCTTTACCCATCAGCCACAGTATCGCAGCGATCTGAACACTGTTGTAGACACGACTATGACCGTGAGTTACATCGTAATATTAACCTGTTTACTACGGAAGACTACTTGCAAATTATAGATGTATGGACTGGACTAGATGTACGAATCAATGGATATATCTGACTGTATTTTTTCCTATTCAATATAAGTTTGACCTTTTAACTCAGTATTAAGCTTGCAAAATATTGGATGATTAACTTGCTTATAATAATAATAATAATACAAAATTTAGATAGCGCTTAATACACTGTTTCTAAGCGCTGAGAAATAAAAGAAGAGAGAAATACATGTATTAACTAATGAACAAAAAACTTAATACAGATGTACAAAACAAATACATAAACTACATTATGATTGAGTATACAAATGTGTATAGTGCTATGTGTTAAAAAAAACACAATATTTGTGACTATATGTTCAATCTGAGGAAGGAAATGTTCTTTTTTGGTTTAATTGGGCAAGATTAGTAATACACATTTGCTTCTTGAGATTACAGTATGTTTTGTTTTATATTTTAGTTTATTTGCTGAAATGATAATATATTCAATTTCTATAGCACCTAATATGTAAATCATCTTTAGGCACTTTAAAAATACAAAATAATTATTTACGGACAACATTAAGCTTTCTTAAAATAACAAACAATATACTGTACTTGGATCTACTGTAAATATTGAACTTAATTTGTACTTTTTATTTTGGTTTTTGCATTCCCAGGTGTTTGACAAGATCCTGGAGAAGTGTGGCTTTGCTTCAGATGGGTTCACCAGACCACAGCCCCTGGGTCCAGGGGGAAGGTAACCAAGGATTGTATTATATGACCAGGGGGGTGTTTCACAAAGATCCTAAGTTGAACTTAAAGGGTACCACCACCCAAAAATAATATTCTTATAAATGAAAGGTAACATCTTTAGTATTCCATTCCATCAACAAGTTCACAAAAATATGTTTCCAGAAAAAAAAAAATATAATTGGAAAACGCATCACCATTCTAAAGCATGGGTCATGGGTTCATGGGTCTGCATGTACGAGACTACTTTGTCCAGAGCGAATGAATCGCCCGGGATTCTATTGTCTCCCAACGTACGCGTGAATAGCATTGGCGCACGTGCAAATGTTTGGCCCATTCGGAACCAGGAAATAGTAGTGGTTCCGTAAGTGGTGGAAATTAATTGCTTTGTTTATGAATTACACAACCTTTTGCAAAATGTTGGGTATATCTATTTGATATCACAAAACGGTACCAAAACATATAATAATGTGTTGTTCTTTGCCTGGTGGTCCCCTTTAACTCTAAGTTGGACCTAACTATTATGGAAAGCCATTTGTAGCCTTGGAATAAAACATGTTCAAAAGCAAGAAAGCAAGTATTTTAGACTGTCTTAAATTTTACATCAAGAACATGGAATCTCCTTGATAATAGAAAATATTATTATGATTTTAATCAACATTTTATGCCTTTTAAGAACCTTTTCAACAATATTGCAAAGTAACTAATGGCTCTCCATAATTTAATAATAATAATAATAATAATAATATAGGATATTTATATTGCGCAATATCTACCTAATATAAGGTGCTCAAAGCGCTTATTATTATCCCTGGTCATTTGGTACAGTTCAGACCCGCACAATGATATTGTACACATTCTCAACTCCCCGGGGAGCATACTAGCGGGCAACCCTATGGGTGCACCAAGCTAATTTTCACCAGACCAGGTACCCATTTATACACCTGGGTAGAGAGCAGCAATGTGGATTAAATGCCTTGCTGAAGGACAAAGGCAGTGGGCAGGGTTCGAACTCGGGGTCTCACGATCAGAAAGCATGCGCTCTACCGATCTTGCCACACCACTCCATGGTGTAAGTCTAACTAAGAGATAAGTTCAACTTAGGATCTTTGTGAAACACCCCCCAGGGGGGATGTTGCATAAACCTGTGATCAATCGCACTTTGTTATTGAACACAATTGAATGAACACAACTGTCCATTGCTAATAAGAAAAGTTGCGTTTGATTTAAAATTCAATTTTGCGCTAGCTGATGGATCAAATGCAAAGTTTGGCCTGTGATTTTGTTTGTGTTACATTTAATTGCCACCCTTATACTATGGCCCCTGTTGCCATGTCACCCTTATAAATTCACCAAATGTAAAGCTGAGGCAATGGTGAAAATAGTTACCTTTGTCTCGCCCTTTTGTATGATTTTGTTATCACCGAAGTATAACATGTTATATATCACCGGAAAGCTAAGACTTTTGAAAATTCAGAAATTCTCCATGCACATGACAACTTAAAGGGATCTAGTAACTTTGTTGGCAAGTGCAAAAAGTGATGAGTGATTAATAATATGTGTATTGGAGAGATCTGATATGTCCACACAGTAATGTGTAAAAAATTCACGTTAATTGCATGTTTTTTGGCTGAGATATGAGCAAAAATGCAAAGCGATATTCACTAACTCATTGTACTTAATTTGTACACAGCATGAAATTATCCCGTAGATATCTGAACACTTCAATTGTAAATATCTTTTGAACGAAATGGAAATTTTAAAAATCAAAACCTGTCCCGTGCTTATATTGATGATATGAATATGCCAAGGTATATGAGAGAACCACTAGAATTCCAAGTAAGTTTTGAGGATTTGGACAATGTTACTAAGTCCCTTTAACACCTGTCACAATTTTGTATCCACTTCTTTGTACATTATATTGCTTCTGTCTGTGAGAAGATACTCTAATTTCATTTCCCCCATCTTATCATGTGATCTCAGGCAGCCACTGAGCAACCAGGACCTCGAGGATGTGATTCTGTACATCGCTGACTCGGCACAGACGCTGCTAGCCTTTCTACAGATCTACCCTGCTGCTTGTCAGACATTCTACCAGAAGAGTGCTGTTCAGAGGTACGTTGGTTGATTGATTGGATTGGTTGATTGATTGATTGATTGATTGATTGATTGATTGACTGACTGACTGGCTGGCTGGCTGGCTGGCTGGCTGGCCTAGCGTTAGGGTTAGGGTTAGGGTTAGGGTTAGACCGACCGACCGACCGACCGACCGACCGACCGACCGACCGACCCACCCACCAACCACTGACCGACAAACTGACCAACTGACTTTAGATTGCTGACGGATTAATTGACTGACTGATTGATTGACTGACTGACTAGATGATTGACTGACTGACTTGAGTGACCAACTGACCTAATGATCAGTCAGTCAGTTCAAGAGTCAAGTGAGCGAGTGATTAATTGACTAACTTAATTCCAGTCTAATATGTGTGTATCCCACATATTGGATTATGCACTGTTAGAATATTGTCATGTTTTTTTCTCTTCCACAGAATTGCATTTTTCTACAAGACCCTAATGCCTGAGCTTCTGGATGTGACTAACTGACTGACTGGCTGACAGGCCGACTGGCTGACTGGCTGACTGACTGACTGACTGACTGACTGACTGGCAATCCAAAGTATGAGTTGTTTTAATACCTTGCACAAATAAATTATGCAGAATATAAAGAAATATATATGTTTTTTTTTCTCTTCCACAGAATTGCATCTTTCTACGAGACCCTGATGCCGGAGCTTCTGGATGTGATCCAGGAGAGGAAATGGGAAGATGAGAGGTGTGTATTGATAAAATAAAATCAACTTGTTCCATTGTCACTCGTTTTTTTAATGTCGCATTTTGATAAAGGGATCTTATAATATTGTCCAATTCCACAAATCTTCCTTGAAACTTCCTTAGTGGTTCTCTCATACCTTGTTGTATTTGTATTACCAAGACAAGCTTGGAATGGGTTTTCAGTTTTATGAATTTTCCCTTTTGTTGTTTAGATATTTTTGATTGTTGTGTTAAGATTTGAAAGCCTCCCTGGGAGACTTTTAACCGCATTTCACTGCATTTTCACTTATTACTCAGTCATGTGACATTCATTTACCTTGGAAATTTATTCAAACATATAGAGAAACTAACCAGAAATATATGATATAAATAAAAGAGCAAAGAAAATGGATTCCTGCAGGATTTGAACCCGTGACCTCCGGATTGCTAGACCAGTGCTCTACCGAGCTAGAAAGCTTCTGTGATGGTTAGTTCATCCCTGAAACCCATTTTAATGCCCGCGATGGCCAGAAGCTATTATAAACCTGACTCAAACCTGCAGGATAAGAAATCAACTTAGGGATATGAGCGAGGGATCACCGAAGTGATGCAGCTTTTTTGTATGAATTATTTCAAACATAGGGAAACTGACCAGATAGGCCCAGCACCACTCCGTGATGCATTCTTCAATAATTTATAGATATTGATAGCTGGGTTAGCTATTCAAGTCTCCCAGTGCACACACCAAATCTCAAAACCACTTTTGCATACAAAGTTCATACAAGGTTAAATTTTGTTGATGCTTACCAGAAATTTAAGAAACCCTCTCAACATGAGCTTCTATGGTTGACAGTGTGAAAGAATATGAAAGGGAACAATCACACCATGCCTGTATATGTATGTTCATTGTTTTTAAAAATATTTTGTAGAACTCTTGCCTAGTAAACCATGCACTGAGTGCCTCTAGTTGAAATTATGGATTCTGAGGTGACAGGAAAAGCACTATTTTCTGAGGGGCTGTGCCTCTCAGAAAATAGACTGCTTTTTCTGTCACCGAGGAATCCATAATTTCACTAGTGGCTCGAAATAGTGCATGATATATTTGTTTTATATCCATACAATAATAAAAATGTTTTCACTTACCATAAATGTCACTTTAAGTCGATGATTCAGACCGAAGTCACAGAATGCCTTCAATGCACAAGTACACACGGCCGTACACACACAGCAGGCACAGGCGTAAAAGTTTGCGACGCGATAAACTTGTCTAATTTACCAATGTTTATGCTCGCTAAATCGCAAAATTCACATTAGTGAGAGAGAAGTACTACTTGAATCTTGACAGTCCGTATTTTTTGTGTTTTCACTCTCTTTAGAACCGATAAACTCCTCTAAATCCTCGTCATTAATCAATCAATGTGAACCGAACTGAGGCTGCCATTTTGGTTGTTTGTATACAAAAATATTGCAGCGCAGACGATCCGTTTATTATGCACAAGTCTATAAGGAGCGATACCGATCCGATATATCGCGTTGATATGGTGTATATCGTGTTGATATCGATCAAAACCATTGATCGCATTGATCGATCGCATATCTATGACGTCATTTTCATGGTATAGTTCACTTTACCATGAAAATGACGTCACGGTATAGCACATTTTTCCATGGGCATTGCTATGTTTGGTCACATGATGCTATGTAGACCAATCAGTGAACAGGATTTCATTAATGAAGGATATAATATGAAATATTTCCAGTTTTAAATGAGCACATTTAATTTAGAAGCCAAAGATGGAAGTTATTCTGGTAATTTTGTTAAAAAAGAAAGATTTCCTAGATCAATTTGCCTTGATTGTTGTTTTTCCACCATATTTAAAGTTGTTATTTCCCTAAACATATTTATTTCTAATATAAGTAAATGTTTTCCCTTATTGTAAATAGTTTTTTTTCTTCTAATTTCTTCTTCTTTGTTTGTCTAATTGTTGCAGCATCAAAGACACATTGAAGAAGCATCTTGTGATCGCCCAATCTGGCCTTGTCCACATGTGTGTCTTAATCATGGACATATGCTGTGTCAAACCCATCCTTAGTACAAGGTAAGTGTGAACCCTGAGTTTTGCTTACAGCATGAAAGACACATTGGAGAAGCATCGTGAAATAGCACAGTCTGGCATGTTCACATATACATGTATGTATTAATCTTAGACATGCTGTACAAACCAATTTGTAGTACAAGTTAAGTGTGAATACTTAGTTTGCTTGTAGCATTAAAGATAGCTTGAAGAAGCATGTTGTGTTCACATGTGTCTTGGTCATCACCTTCAATTGAGTGGGGCGAGTCTTCCCCGACTCCATCCGACTGCAGAATGCTCTGCCAAAGGACATGGTCGACTGCACATCTGTAGTTCCAGCAGAAGATGCAGGGAACCCAGCTCCGTTAGTGGGAGATGATCTTCTTTTTAACTGCACATACATGTAGAACTTAAAGGGGACCACCAGGCAAAGAACAACACATTATTATATGTTTTGGTACCGTTTTGTGATATCAAATAGATACCCAACATTTGCAAAGGGTTGTGTAATTCATAAACACAGCAATTAATTTCCACCACTTACGGAACCACTACTATTTCCTGGTTCGTACGGGCCAAACATTTGCAAGTGCGTCAATGCAATTCACGGGTATGTCTGTAGACAATAAAATCCCGGGCGATTTGTTCGCTCTGCACACATTAGTCTTCGCAATTCACACCGCATGAATGCATGCTTGAGAATGGTGAGGCATTTTTTCAATTATTTTTTTTCTTTTTCTGGAAACATATTTTTGTGAACTTGTTGATGGAATGGAATACTAAATACGTTACCTTTCTATAATAAGAATATTATTTTTGGGTGGTGGTACCCTTTAAAGTAGTCATTTTTTTTTATTGCACTGTACATACTGCACTGTGCCCGCCAACCAGTATGTAATACACCGTGGGTGTACAGTGGGTGTACAGTGGGTGGTCTGTACTGTACCAGAAGAAGAAGAGTGTTTTGTTCTGAGTACAAAATCATGGCAAACTTTTAGGTTTCAGTCACTCAAAGTTATTTGAAACACATGAAATATTTCTTTTTAAGGAAATAATTACAATTAAGATTTTCTCTGTATTAGTGGTAGTGATTGAGTCCGACCTAGAATTATTGACCACCCTAATCACTTGCAAGCTATTCCTGACAGCCTGCATTACCTTACTGTGCAATAATTATTAAACCTGTGTTTCTGATAAACTAGAACAATATATATTATCTAACTGATTTGTAATGTTATCTTGAAAAAAAGTATTTACCTTGCCTAATTATTGTCAACATTCACCTTATTTCTTCTTATCCAGTGGAAGCGAGGAGGTGTCATCCCATATTGAGTCCTACCTGGAACTATTGACCACCCTTCTCACAGACAAGCTGTTTCTGGCAGCCATATGTGACCACTCCAACATACAGGAGGATATCGACATGGTGCTACAGACGTCACATCAAGTGTATCCTTTGCAATAAATTAAATTCTTAAAAATGTTTAATTTTCCTGCAATATTCTTAGAATGCCTATGTGATGATTTAAATTCATTGTTTTGTGCAGTTAATGTAGATTCCTTAGAAGATTTGAACAAATGAAGTGATATAAGGATTCTACACAGGGAACAATTCGATTTTCATGTATAGTATATCTAAATGCTTAATTAACTTAGTGAATTTCCATTATAAAGGGCTTTTTGAGTACCGTTTAGAATTGCCAGTCAAATTTAGCGTTCAAGAAATGTGCCAATTTTACAGAATTACTATAACTTCAGAGGGAATTATTTACAGACTTTCACATGCTGAGTAAACAAATAAATACGATAATATGTATAGTTAAAAAATGAGTAAATTAAAAGCACAACAAATTTATTTGATTTTCCTGGAAGAAAAAGCGCATTTTTCCTTGACCAACATTTGTATTAGGGATGATACAAGAACGAAGTTCATCATAGATGGCATGAATGAAGCCCTGTCGCTGTACGGACGCAAGAAGAAGATAATCACCCCGCGATCACCTGCATCTAAACAAATTGTTGGCGGTTCCTTGAAGGGTAGTGCCTTGCAGGAAGCGGTTGCTAGTCCTGAGGATTTTCAAACCGATGTGTACTTGGAGGACCGTGTAAGTTAGTTTGATGATGGTGGTGGTGGTGGTGGTGGTGGTGGTGGTGGTGGTGGTGGTGGTGGTGGTGGTGGTGGTGGTGGTGGTGGTGGTGGTGGTGGTGGTGGTGGTGGTGGTGGTGGTGGTGGTGGTGGTGGTGGTGGTGGTGGTGGTGGTGGTGGTGGTGGTGGTGGTGGTGGTGGTGGTGGTGGTGGTGGTGGTGGTGGTGGTGGGGTGGTGTGGTGGTGGTGGTGGTGATGGTGATGCGCTGATGGTGATGCGCTGATGGTGATGCGCTGATGGTGATAAAGAGGTGGTAATGATGTTGATGATTATGATGAATAGAGTTAATGGTGCTACTGCTGCTGATGTTGATGATGATGATGATGGTGACACTGACGAGGAGGACTATGACGATAAGGATGCCTGTGATGATGATGAGGAGGAAAATGGACATGTCAATTTAGTTTTTGATGTTAATGAGGAGGACGATGATTACTTATGATTACATATAACTATGATTAAAGGGACTTAGTAACATTGTCCAAATCCTCAAAATAAAATTTTAATTCTAGCGGTTCCCTTATACCTTGTTGTATTCGTATTAACAATAAAATCACGGGACAGGTTTCGGTTTTTCAAATTTCCCCTTCGTTACAAAGATATGTATGATTGCAGTATTCAGATAAGAAAAACTCCGGGCGAGTTTTTCTTCCGTGTACAAAGTGCAGTGAGTTACTGAATATCACTTTGCATTTTCGCTCATTACTTGGCCATACAATGTCCATTTGACTTGAAATTTTCACACAATACCCTGTGGACATATGAGATAACAACAATATACATTGCATCAACCATTCATCAATTTTGCACATGTCAACAAAGTTACTAGATCCCTTTAATGAATGATTACAATACAATGATAATAGTGATGACTGATGATCCTGTTAATAGTAAAAATATTTGTTTGTATGTCTTCTTTTAGCTTGCCACTTCAGCAGCAGCCACTGCATCTCCCCCGGCCATGACCGGCGTTGAGCTTGATTCTCTGATCACAGGTGTCAAGGATCTTCTACCGGACCTAGGTGAAGGTTTTATACAGGTGAGGAAATCCGTTTAAGGGAGCAATTGGCCCCCTCCCCCTTCCCCCAAGTGGATAGTTGACTTTCTTACAACCACATGGAGTTCTACTCTTTTGTTTTGTCTTGCCTGTTTGACCAGTTCTCGCAAAATCAAGCTTCTGTCCACAAAACTCTAAATTTAGATTTTTAAAGTAAACAAATTATCTCAGTGGTGCCCCCGTTCAAGTAACCATTGTTTTGCAGGGGATAAAATGTGCATGATTAATGACATAAATTTGATGCATGTGGCGGCACTAATATAACATTGCCTTGCAATAACTAATAATCATGAACAAATAATTACTTTTTTTAGCGTGCACTCAGACTTGTGCCCATTTGTGCACATGCCAGGGTTAACTAGCCAGCAGGTCTGATTTATCCAGGTTAGCCTCTTCAGTACTTTTGCTCTGTTCTCCCAGAGGGACCTGCATGCATTTAATATTATTTTTACCTTGGCCATTTGATACACAACCATACTTTATTTGTGCACTCTCTCCACTCCCTGGGGAGCATTCCAGCAGGTGCTACTTTATAGTGCACTCATGCTTTACACACCCTCATACATGCCAAGTAGTCATAGTGCACATGGGCGGGGAGCAGCAATGTGGATAAAGTGCCTTGCTGAAGGACACAAGTGCTGTTACTGGTGCATCGATTTGGGTTCGAACTTGGCTCCCATGCTTTGCAGTCAAGTGCCTATCCGATCATGCAACAACACCTCCACTGCCACTGTAGCTTAAAATTGATGCCAAATTTCATAACAAATTGGGCCAAGTAAATGCAAATGTTTAACTTTCCTGTAAAAAAAAAAGAGCCTGATAGCAGACCACATACATCAAATACAATGTAGATTTCCATTGTAGATAATAGAATATACCACATATAAATGCCTTGTCTAATTGAATTTCTTTTCATTATTATGGCAGGCATGTTTGGAGGAGTACAACTATGACAGCGCTCAAGTCATCAACGATATCCTGGAAGATAAGCTGCTGGAATCACTGCAGTCACTGGACAGAACAATGAAGAGGTACACGCATAACAATCTAGCTTGTTTATACATCTGTGCTCATTTATATATATGTTATTTCTCTCTTACTCTCTCTCTCTCCCTCTATATATATACTGCATATATCTCCAATCTCTTTGGCGTCTAAATCCATTAACGCGCTCTAAAACTTGTTTGATGAGTCAATCCTGTACATGTTTGTACGCACTGTAAGCAAGGTTTATCTGTGCGATGATCATAGAGCTGTATATATATACAACTCTATATGGCGATGATACGCTCATCGAAAAGAGTACAAGAGTGCAGGATCCTAGATGTGCGCACACATGTGGAGAGCTGCTTGGCCACAAGTTTCTTTAAAGATAGTCAAGCATGGGGATGCTTCACCGCAGGTCGCCATTTTGAATAAGGCTAGTTTGCGCCCGCTGCATAACATGGATTCAGTGTGCATTACGCACCGTGCATAAAGCGTTCGCAAGATGGCACCGCGCGTCTGATTTACGAATCCGAACTGCCTTTTATATATTTTTGTTTACTTGTTCATATATGGGACCCAGAATCAGAGGAATTAGTCTCCCAATGAGCACACATCTATGACAAAGATGAATTTAATGATGTTGTTCATCGATGAATATGATGACAGTGATGATGATGATGGTAACGGTGATGATGATGATGATGATGATGGTGGTGTTGGGGGTGGAGGTGGTGGTGGTGGTGTTGGTGGTGGTGGTGGTGGTGGAGGTGATGGAGGTGGTGATAATTAGGACTGATGTTGATGTCAATTATTATTATTGTATGATTTATAACAGGACTGTAGCCCCAAAAGACCCGGAATCTGAAGAATTAGTCACCCAACGGGCGAACATCTACGACAATGATGATTTTGATGTCTTCACAAGAGAAAAGGTGGATACCTCCAAGGTTCATAAAGGCAAAAAGTAAGTATAAATTTGCCATTATATATGCCTAATATTGCCTAATATACAATCATTAAACCAATTGAAATTTTTTAGAATTAACAGAACTAAATATTCTGCAAATATCCATTCTATTTTTGACAGGAAAGAAGAGACCTCTAAGGCTATTAAATGAACTGTCCCAAAATGGAAGAAGACATGCAAGCAAAGACATACATAAACAAAGACATACAAAGTCAGCTATGAGTTCGCTACTGAGTGATTATCATTCGTATTTACAATCACAAAATCCTACTCTTCTGCCTTACATTAGAGCACTATTGTGAAGACAATAGAGCACTATTGTGAAGTCGTCTCTCTCTCTCTCTCTCTTGGTACGGTTCCGTCATGGCTGACAGGCCGTGACTTTCGTGATGATGCGCCACATGCGACGATCTTCTGCGGCTCGGTGCAGGGATGATATCGGCTCTCCAACCAAGCATTTTATGCGGTCGATCCTGCGGGTTTTCGGTCTCCCATGTCTGCGTGATCCTTCAACTTTCCCTTTAAGGATTACCTTCTCCATACAGTCTCCTTGTCGTCTTGCAATGTGACCGAAGTAGCTGATTGATTTTGTCCAGAAGTCTGGGGCCGGTTCCAATGTCTTTAAGGACACTTTAAAAAAAAAAAAAAATCTTTTTAAAATGAACAGAACCTAATCTTTGAAATTTTCTGGGTTTTTTCTTACTTTTTGTTTACAGGAAAGGAGAGAGCTCTAAGGCAATTCTTGAGGACAAATCAACCATTCAAGAACTGAAGAAGTCGTACGAGCAGTACTACGAAGTCAGCTACGAGTACGATGACGAATACGACGACACGTACGACACCATGAACGTCGGAGCCGATGACGCCGACTCGGCAGACGAGTTGACTACGAGAAGGTAAGCTTAACTCACTAATTTCAAAATAATGAAGTAAATAACAAATAAATAACTTCACCATAAGGATAAGAATAGGCCTTGTACTACTATACATCAATTTAGGAGATGACGTTAATAATGTTTGAGCCGACGCATGCCAACCCTGCAGACAAATTAACTACAAGAAGATAAATTTGAATCACTCATTCCTAAGTAATAGCTGAATGAAATCACTAATTACATGAACCTCAGTCTTTTAGGAAAGTCAAAATATATTTGGCAGAATACTACTATTCATGGATATGGATGATACTTTAATTCAACACCATGAATGTTAGAGCAGCACAAATTGACTAAACGGATGAGTTTAATCATGAGAAGATGTCCATTGTAACATTTATTTGATATTGCCCTTATCTTCCATGCACCATCATTATTACTCCCCCTGTTCAAGTGAGATTCAGGTTTCTCACTTATTTATTATTATTATTATTTATTTAGCAAATCAAATACACAAGAAAAGTGTCACCACTGGAATGCCAGGGCTTGGAAAAAGTTAACTGAATAACTGTGGCAAAAAGCCTTCTGTCCCAATTCCAGTGGTTGCTAACATAATTTTTAATTAAAAAAGTCAAATGTTAAGACAAGGACGGGTACTGCAAATACCATGTACATTTTAAAATCAAATATATGTATTATGCTTTTGATTCGGCACACACACACTTAAAAATATTTATACAAGAAGACAATATGATAAAAGCCATATATGTTGTAAAAACTTAAACTCAGACTTATTTGCATCAACATAAAAGAGTTTTTGTTTTTTTAAGAATGGGTTCATACTGTGAAAATGTCAGGAATTTTAGATTGATTGCATGCTCACTTTAATATTCAAGTTCTTTTCAGTTATTTTTGAGAATGCAAAAGACTTAAATCTGTTCTCGATTTCATGTCACTGCCAGACCATTCACCATGCCTAGGGTCCTTGCAGCTATGGCCAGGTCATCCTCGGAAGACGAAAGGGGCGATGAGGAGGATGATGATGAGGAGGAGGATGATGGAGAAGGGAGAGAAAGATGGCAGGTGAGAGGATTCAAGATTTTAGGTTTTAAAAATATAATAATTTATGATTGTGATGGTAATGATGATGATGATGGTGATGGCGATGGCGATGGCGAATGTGATGATGGTGATGATGGTGATAATGATGATGACGACGACGATGACAACGATGATGACGTGGCGATGATGATGATATTAATATAATGATTGGGGGGGAAAAGTGGTATTTTAGGAGTGAAACGTACCACATATTAAGGAAGTAATTTCACCTTCCTGTAAAATGAGTACTATACATGTCGGTTCTCTTCTTCATTTATCTTAACTTTACAAAAGAGAGCCATCATATATATAAATATTTCTTCCCCAAATTATTAAGAATCTCATTTCATTTAATTTCTCATACCATTTTCAGGGGAACACGGCGGGCAGATCATCCCACAACCCACTCCTCACTGGGGAACCTTCCCGTTCAGGGCGGGGCAGAGGAGGAAGCTCAGCTGGGCGAGGTGGGGGAAGAGGAGGAAGGGGAGGTGGTAGAGGGGGTAGTTCAAGCGGAGGCGGGAAGAAGGGTGGTGGTGGAGGAGGAGGAGGAGGAGGAGGAGGAGGAGGTAGAGGAGGAGAAGGAGGAGGAAGAAAAGGGGATGATGGAGGAAGGAGAGGAGAAGATAGAGAAGGAGGAGGAGGAGGAAGAGGGGGAGGGGGAGGTAGGGGGCGAGGAGGGAGGGGCGGGGGAAGGGGAGGAGCCACGGAGCAAGAACTGCGACATAGAAATAAGGACGAACGCAACAAAGGACAACGAGGCAATCACAACAGGAAGAAAATGGCCGACAAGAAACGGGCCAAGGGAATGGGACCTCTCCCAAGCTAGTCTCATCTTACAGACCTTGTGTGTTTTTCATTGGTTCAGAGTTACTTGAATGGGTAGGAGAAGTCAGAATAAACTATTTGTTTTACTCCGAGTCTCAGATTATTCCTTGGTAAGATGTAGGAAATCAAAACTTGAATTGAAAGAATAAAATATTAACAGCAGAAAAAAAACTTACCAAACTTCATTTAAACCCGTTCACTACGAGAATCTAAAATCTCCATAGACTTTGTACACAACCCACCCGGTTCCTGTAGTCAATGGGTCAATAGTCTTTTTGCTAAGGAGGAACAACATGTAAAAGGGAGAAACAAAATTATACCCAGATAGCCCTATGTATTAAACGCTTCGAGTCCTGAATTATTAAGTTGGAAAGTGTATTGGGTCAACTCAAATTTGTAAGTGAGAAAGAACACATTAAAGACATGTGTAGATCCAGGTGCCGTATTTGCTGGTGTATTAACCGCACGTTTTTCCATAAAGAAGAACTTGCAAAAAGGGGGGAGCGATTTATAAACATATTTCTTGAAAATACCACATATATGACTTTAATATCAGCTGATGTAAAGTAAAAAGCTTGATATGCTTTTCTGTTATGAATTAATAATAATAATATATTACATTTATATAGCGCTTAATACAATGTTTCTATAAAGCGCATAATTATTACCCTTGGTCATCAGGTACAGGTCAAACCCGCACAATTATCTTGCGCACCATCTCAACTCCCTGGGGAGCATACTAGCCCAGCTGCCCAACGGGCGCTGAAGGCTAATTAACACCCGACCAAGTACCCATTTATACTTCTGGGTAGAGAGCAGCAATGTGGATTAATTGTCTTGCTGAAGGACAAACGATGTGGGCTGGGTTCGAACCCGGGATCTCGAGATCAGAAAGCGCGCGCTCTACCAATCTTGCCACACCACGTCCACACCACGTCCACATGCTCTAATCTGAAAGAAGTATGTGATTTGTGTTGTTCTGTGTACTAAAAGTTTACAAAAGTTAGGGGGGAAAGCATGATAGTTTGATAATTTTGCAATAATTTCCAGCAAAGTTTTATCATATAGAAATATTTTTTCCCCAAAAAGTTGGGGGTGCAGTTTATACACCGGCAAATACGGTATGTGTCTTTTGCCAAACTCGTTTCTTTTCCATGTGTTTTCTGAGAGTACTGAAGACAAGATTTTCTTGTGAAGGAAGAATATGGACATATGGTGATAAACAAATTACATTTCAAAACATAAAAACAGGCATTTCAAATTTTGAAAATTAACGTATTTATATGCAGTATTATTCTCCAATACCTTCGTGAGTTGTACGTGTATACCGGATGTCAGATTCGATAACCAAATAGACCTGAAATTACGAGTGGGAAATTTGTCCTCAGCCATGTATTTTCCCAAACAATTTCCGCACAAGTTTTGAAAAATGATTTCTTCATTTGTTTTGTAGTCCCGTTGACTTTCAATGTTGTCTTACGTATAGGTGACGTTACAGTGTCGTTGTTTCATTATGGGCTTCAAAATGTTGGAAGTAAATCTAAAAGTCCATAATTATTCCTTCAAATATTAGGACAAGGGGATAATAACTCATCAATTTTCTTTGTCATATTTAGCCATATAATGCTGATACATACAGTATATTTATAACATCGATATGGAATATGTGAAACATTTCCAAGAATATATGAAATAAAATACATTTACAAAAATAAAAGAAAGTTTGTGTGTTTTTCATGTTCAGTCAAATCTATTTGAAGAGTAAGACTTAGACTAGGTCAACTGTGTAATAGATTTTTTGTTTTTAAACTAAGTTATTTGTTCTTTAGACTTTCTGGGGGAAAAATGCACTAACACACACACACACGAACCTCCACCCACAAATGCAATTGCACTTTTTTTTTAACCCAATTTGTTCTCGAATTGTCACAATTAACCCCAATGTTTTGAAATTTAAAAAGCATCCGTTTGTACTAGGATACACACACATGCACACACGCACATCCTATTCCACTATAGATTACCATTTTGAGCAAGGTACCGTTCAAACCATAGCTTCATTACCATACATGAGAGAAAAACCCTTGAACAAAATACAAGCTATACATGGATTTATGTTTTATGTTTTTTGTTTTATGTATACAAGTTATCACGTTAAGAAAAAAATGGAACACACACACAGCTTTTACACAACAAAAATTTTTACCATGTAATAATAATAATGAGATCTCAAAATAAATCTTTGGAAATACATACATGTACATGTACAAAAAAGATAAACAAAAGGAACATGTCTACATAGAAAGTCTCCATAAAGAATGTGAAATAGTCGGCGTTACATCATAAAATGAGCGAAAAGAGGCAATTATGCCACCAAGTATTCCCCAATATGCACCCCCCCCCCCATCCCCCAAAATGGCAAGTAAATTCAGCCTTTTTTTGTACCACAAAATTAATGAAAACAGATGGTTCATTTTGATAACACATACATGTATACTCAAAATTTTGTTTATAATTTTGTTTTTTTCAATCACAGCCAAGAAATGCATATTTGTCTTTCTTCAAAATTTAAGTCAGATTAATTAATTACAATTTTCAGAGCCTCATGGTCATTCAGCGACATACATGTACATGTATAAGCCTTCTATAAAACAAGGTGAATTGGGGATAGAAACAGAAATCTACATTTGTTATAAAGTTCTGAAGAGTTGCAAAGAAAAAACAACGCAATAAGAGTTGACTCGAATTGTATACCAGAAAAAAATTATGAATACAAAGCAGGTTATTTACAATGAAAACACTGTTTTGTTTTCATCGCAGTTGAACAAAATGACACATAATACTGCCCGATATGTAAAACCACAAAGCAAAGAATACACATGAAAAAATGGGAATGTCAGAAAAATATAGATGAACAGTTAATGACAAATTCAGACCAGTTCCACATGAATATAAATGTTTGCATACATGTAGGTGGCAGACTTCACCTGTAGGTTAAGTAAGTAGTAGTAGTTATAAGGAATGTTTGTACTGAAAATCTAGAGAGTTGAACTGATCTAGAGAATTTACTAAATATAGGTTTTTCCGTCCATTTTCAAACTTTTGTTATTTAATTTTGTATAAACTTTAACTTCCATTTCGTCCCAAGAAGCCTAATGTGTGCCGATGCCAACTTCAATTTCGTCTTTGGTCGATCAATTTCACAAAAAGTCCACTCAATTTTAATAGCCGTTTGTCACACATTATCATCAATTACAATTCAAATTCGTCGGTTACAGTTGCTGAACACATCTGTGGCGGACAAATTTAAATGTGATGATATAATGTGACGAAATTGAAGTAAAAAATGTATAAAATTGAATGACAAAATGTCATATTAGGAAGAATATCTGCTACACTTGAAAGAATACTGTGCTAGGCTATTACAAGCAAAAACATACACGGAAACGTTTTCATCATAATTCTCCACACTGAATTTCAAATTGTCAATACTGAATTTCAAATTGTCAATACTGAATAATGTGGTGTGTTTGAATGAGCAACCATTATTATGATAAATGTATGAGTTGAAAACTAATAATACTACAACAGAATCTAATCTACTTGTACAGTATTTATAAACAAAAACAAAAGCAGAGTTCAACTTAATTATCAATGAATTGCACACGCGCACAGCATAAAAACACACATTGCATATCGTATTTTGACAATCAGAATAATATCGATCCAATCGAAAGAAACTCTTCTACAAAATTTCTTGAAAGGATTATTTTGAAAAAGTTGTAACTTCTTTGGCAGTAAAAATTTGTTCAAAATTATTATTTTGTTCTTCATTTGTTTTCCCAATCTTTTTGTGCAATCGTGCTAACAAAACCCATGTTTAATGTTATAATCCAAATTCCTATTTCTAATCAATAATGTGAAAACATATTTCTTTTAAACAACGTAAGTAGATATTCCGCAAGATTAATCTTAAACCTCAGCGCATGTACTTGAGGGGAAATATAGCAACTGTCAGGTTTTCATCAATCTTTCTGAATAAAATTGGTCTTCAAAATGAATTTCACTTTCTCATTTTCAAGCTATTGTTAATAAAATTAATTGGACTGAATACAATAAGTAGTGCTTGATACTGTAGAATAAATGTATGTTTAAGTAGAAAACATGCCATGCACACACATGATGGAGTAAGTAGACTATTTGCCTATTTTTAAAAAGAGTTGTTAGTTCTAAAACACCTACAAAACAGGGGTCTATTGCATAAAGACGGGGAGTGTTTCACAAATATTTTAAGCTGAAATTAAGTTCGACTTACAAATTATGGAAAGGCATTAGTTTCTTTGTTTAACAAGTTCTTTTAACGGGCCTAAAATGTTGATAAAAATCATTAGTATTTTCTTTTATCAAAAAGACTTCAAGTTTCAATTTTGTTGAAAGTTTCCAATATTCACAAATGTTGGGCTCTTGACTATGTCTAATTCTGAAGGTACAAATGGCTTTCCATACATTTTAAGTCCAACTTAGTGTGAAGTTCGGCTTGGATCTTTGTGAAACACCCCCTGGGATAAATTGCCAAACCACAACAATTAAATGCATTTTGTATTTAAATCCATATATTATGTAGTTGTTGTATTTAGTTTGCAACTCGAAATCAAACACAAACTCTCTTTCTGCAATGGATTGTTGCATTTAACTGCAAATTTGAATTCACTTGCATATTTCCAATGAATGGATCGCATCTCAAAAGTTGTATACAATGGACCCCAGAATGATGTACATGTACATGTATGTTATATGTTATCAAAAGATATATTACTATGATACAATATAAAACTTTGGTATTAGCAGGTACATGTACACTGTATAATACTGTACATAGTAATGTATGCTATAAAAACATGTTGGAAGGATCATATTATAATAAATAGACATTACTAACTTGTGCAAATGTGCAATGTAGTTTACAGTGCGAGATTAATTGTCGGGTACACATGTACACACAGTCAAACCTGTCTAATAGTGGCCACCTGTCTATAGCACCCACCAAAAGTGATCCACAGCAGAAGAACAACAGTCCTATGGAACCTGTCAACAGTGGCCACTGTGCTTATTCCCTTAGATGGTCACTACTGTATTCACTCATTGGACTGTACAGTCGAACCTGCCTTAGTGGCCAACAGTCTATAGCAGCCAACCTGTCTATAGTGACCACTAAACATGATCCCCTGCAGAGAAAAACAATGGAATGAACCTGTTTATAGAGGTCACTTTTCTGACTTCCCTTCAGTGGTCACTATACACAGGTTTGACTGTATTTAGAATATTGTGCACCACAACTTTGATATATAATCTACAAAAGTGTAAAATACTTCATAGAGGTGGGTTTTCTTTCATTAAAAAAATATGATAGTGTTACATGTATTGAAAAAACATGATTGGATTATTTATATAATCATGATACAGATTAACTACGTGCACTGATTATTAATCAATTATTTTCTGGGTGATTAAAATACCGAAGTGAAACAGGATGAAATAAATGTTAAATGTTTAAAAATGGCAAGAACAATTTTTATTCTAAGACTCTAAAAGTGAATGGATTAAACAAAATGAAGCCTCATGCTTTGAACAGTGGATATAAAATTATCTCTCTGTTAGAAGACTTGAAGACCCTAGTAAAAGCTGCATACTTTTAATTGAAATTAAACAAATAGTTTGTACTAAGAATTTCAAGAAGCCACATGCTTCTAAAAAAGGGTAAAATATTATTATCTTGATACATTTAAGCTTGCAGATCAGACAGTGATTTGAAACCTGCTTAGTTTTTAAAATACAAAAACAGAAAGTGTGCTTATCAACTTAAAAAAGCCCATTTATCAATAAATAACTGTTTTGATTATTGATTCTCAATATTATCATAACAACATAAATAAATACACACTCAAATGCTATGAATACTGTCAACGGTGGTTGTACAATTTCTAGCCTAAATCAACATTAATGGAATGAATACAATGTTTGCTGATTTTTATGAAACAATCAATTGGTTTACTTTGATCAATTTCTACATTCATACATTTTTTAATCAGATAGCAATAGAGTTGAAACACTGATATGATGAAAGAGTTGAAATAATGATCGAAAGGTACATGTATTTAAAAAACAAAATATTGTAATGCAGTAGAGTAGAAATTTAAGTTGAGTGATAGATCACAAGTATTGAGAAAACAAAATCACAGATATTAATAATGAGAACACATACAGAGTTGAAACCAAAAAGTAGGAGTTGAACTAAATTTTTAAAAAATAACTTTAAAAAAAACATAGTAATAAAAGTAAAACAAACAAAAAGATTCAAAGAAAAAAACAACACTTATTTCAAACATAAGGAAAATGACCAAAGCAGTAGAAAGTTGTTGGACCCGTGATTATTAATGAACTTTAAAAAAATGAATAAAAGAAAAGAAAGAAATATTCAGTGGGTAAACTTTTTCTAACCCTGTATTGGGACTAGTCCTGAATGGAGTATCGGAGGTGATATCTATAATAGTCTAGCCTGTTAGCAAGGCTTTGCATCTGAATAGCTGCGTTGCAGGAACGACTGAACGCGTGATGGAGACTATCCGGCGAGCGGCAGAACGATTCTCTGAGATTATGCATGATAGTCGCGCTCTTCAGTCGTTCCTGCATAGTGCATACCATACCGTGCATTCAACTCAGCTCAGACGAGAGGCCTTGTCAAAAAGGTAATAATAATCAGAATCAGTCAATAAATTAGAATGAATGAAAGAATGAAAGATGGCGAGATAAAGAGTTGTTTTAAAGAGAAAACAAAAGGTTGTGTGAATATTATCATAATTATCAGGTATCTTGAAGGAATGCGCAAAATATGATTCACAAAATGAATGAAGAAACATATTGGCCTAAATGCATTTATAACAAAACATTTGTGAATTAATGCAATAGGGAATAAAGACATCACACAAATCATGTGATCATGATAATACTGCTTCAAACTTTTGACAGAAAATAATGTACAAGCTAAAAAGGAAATAAAAAACCAAACAGGGACTACATGACCCTTGCTCGAATATTTGTGCACCTTTTCCCTTAAAAAAAGTAGTTTGCAATATCAATATCAATAAATAGTACCAAACATGTAAATAAATTACCACCCGTTTCTTCATGTCAGAAGAAACGATAACATTTTACACCTCATGGCGTAGTAGAAAAATAGTCTTTTTTGTCTATATACAAAGTAAGTACAAACGATGCATAAGAATTTTGATCCATGGTTGTTGTTCGATTCGCGAACAATAAATACAATAACCATATATATGATACAATCATACATATATTCAAGATGTCATCAAAGGTGAATAGAACAAGACAATAACATATTGTCTTTATAAATACGTTGAGTTAGTTTTGTCATTATTTAATTACATAATATAAAAAGAGCGAGAGAAAACATTTCTCAGTCATATCGCCAATACTGCATACCGCTATACAGTTATCTTTATGTACAAATTATTTAAAAACAAAAAGAAAAGCCTTGTATACCAATTAACCAAACCAAGAATAGTCTCTCTTCAAAACAAAAGTTGATTGAATACAAAAGGTGTCAACTTTCATTGCTTTGATCTATGATAAGAAACTAGAAAGACACTACACAAGTGAATATCAACGCAGCTGGAAAAGTTTGTTTTTTAAGTACAGGCAATTATTGCTTTCTGTTTCAAATGGTCTCTGATTAGGCTCATTGGGTCTTTAAGAGTCATAGAGTCTTTAGGGTCTTTGGGTCTATTTCTAATCAAAGTCACTTTATTAGTTGATGTCATACGGTTGACGTCAACTTGAAAGGCTTATAGACCTCACCCCCGATCTCCGTCTTGTTCAGATCGTTCTCCGCATTATTCTCCTCGTCTATCAGCGCCTGCTTCTTGCGGTACTCCTCAAATTCCCGCTTCAGTTCCTCGCAACGCTTCTCCATATGCTCAGACTTCTCCCCACTGACATCCCCCTCACCAAGGAAGTTCCCCTCATTGTCCACTACGATGTTCTCGGGTTCATAGTACCGCTTCAGCGCCTCCATCAACTCCGAGTCAAGCCCCTTGTCGATGTCCATCTCGTAGTTCTCGTCGGTCGAGTCGTCGCGCTTGGAGGCGGGGCTTGTCCGCCCCTCTATGTTATCATCATTGTCATCGTCATGGTGATGGTGAGGCCCCTCCCCCTCTTCGTACTCCGCCACCTCCTCCATACTGGGGTAACTCCGCCTACCGCGGACGGAAGAGGTGTTCCCGGTGCCGAGCGACGTGTTACGGCTTCCATAGCCGCTACTCAACGACTCCCGACCGCCATACCCGCTGCTGAGCGATTCGCGACCACCGACGGGCGATAGTGTGTCCTTGCGACGTTGCGCGAGCGGTACATAGTGGGGCAGTGGACCGAGGAGGCTCTGGTCTCTGTATCCCTCAGCCGTTGATGACGCCACGCTGTCATGGCTGTTACTGGTTGCCGAGGGCGATAGAAGGCGTGGATGCTGCAGGTGTGAGGGGCTTGGGAGTTGTCTTGAGGGTGCGGGTGAGATGCGTTGGTTTTCGTAGCGGTTATCCGGAGACAGCTGGAGTTGTAATGTGTCGGGTCCTTGGGGATCTTCGGTCAAGGCATCTATTCAAATCAAATAAGTAGAATGAAAGTTTGTATTAGATCGAAATAAAGGTGTTTCTGCTGTAGTTTATGAGGTGTCGATTCCTGGGGCCGAAATATTGAACCCAATTCAAATAGAGTCACATTAATTAAATATAATTTTGCTAGCAAATAAAATGAATCATTATAAAACTGAAAGCTGTCCTGCAAGTGAAAACCCCTTTTTTGCAGGAGAGAGTTTTAACTGCTATGGGCCGGGGTAGAAATTCATTTGTAAAGGTATAATCTGTATCAATTGCAAAACTCATGAGCTAAATTTCACGTTACTATCATTCCCTAAATTTCAACCTTTGCAAGCATTACCGAGACTAAACCTGAACTGGGTAAAGATTCATTTGAATCCTGTTCTTAAATAAAAAGAAAATAAAAAGAAGAAAAGATAGATTAATTTTTATTTTACCTTCATGAACCTGAGTGAGTGGTGATCTCCATCGCGGCGATTTCGCCCTTGGTGACTTCGCCCTTGGTGACATCGCTCGTGGAGACTTTGCCCGTTGACCGATACTGGCCTGCAACGTTGCATCGCTATCGTCCGGCTGGAAGCTACGGGTCCTCTGATAATCGCTTACGTCCTGCGAGGCGTTATAGCCATCGTCAGAAGCATAACGGAACGTCCTCTCGTCTCCAGACATCGGGGAGAACACATCACTTGGCCCATATGATCCAAATCGTGATGAAGACCGAGTATCCCCGTCGTACGGATCGGCGTAATTGCTGGTGAAGTCTCGCGAGCCAAGAGGGCTCACAGAAACTATGCTGGGATCGCTGTAGACCTCGGCGTTCACTCGCATCATGTCATTGTACGGTGACGGTGTCCCCTTCCGTGGGTGCGGCACTTCGGGGGAGGGCAGCTGCTGAGTGGAATATTCGTGAGGCGCCCCTGCAGGGTACTCCTGGAACTCCATCGGTGTCGGCGTGATGCTTCGCCCGCCAACCGACCCCGCTATCGTGCTCACGCTCTCCAGACCGGTCGGCGACAGGCTACGCATTCGCGGGACGACACTGGAGAAGCTTGATACGGGCTGTCGACCCGTGTTGAGATCCTTCCGCGTGCTGTGCCTGTGGAGATGACGATCTAAAGCGGCAGTTTCAGGTCCATACGCACTCACGTCGCCCGTCCACATGGATGTGTCGCGACTTTCGATGTTCGGGCCAAATGGAGTCCTCCGACCCTCACTCTGCGAAAAGGGGGTTGTCCTTCCCTCAAAGGGAGTTGTTCTCCCCTCTCGACTTTCGTTATTCTGTGAAAATGGGGTTGTGCGTCCTTCGGGCGACTTGGTATACCTCGGTGGTTCTCGTTGCCCGAAGCTTATCATCGGCTGTGAACCCCACTCGCTCGGTTGCCTCTCCGCTTCGCCGCTGTCCTGGCCCTGACCGTGAACACTGACCCCCGCCTCGCGACTACCGCGATACTCGTCATCCGAGCTCATCGCGGTGAGCAGCATGTGTCCGTGGTAGTAGACGTATTCGCCGCGCTCGTTCGGTCCCCTACGATCACGGCCACGAGAGCGGGAGGATTCTGCCGTTAGTGGTTGGTCTTCCCTCGCACCCGAAGAACTCTGGAAGCTATTCTCAGAACCGAGTTGATGCATGTGGGTGTCTGGATAATGTCCATTCATATCTGGAGAAAAGCAAAAGCAGGCTAATGATAAGTTAACTATTCTAGGATAGGTTCCTGGCATATTAAAAAGAATAAAACGGCAAGAAACAATGCAAAACATATTTGTTTGTAAATGCACTAATTCTACTCTCTAAAAAATGGTCATTGATATCTTGGGGGGGGGGGGGGAGGAGAAACCCCCTGAAAAATTAAGAAAATAATTTCTTTTCCAAGTATTGTTTGTTTTGAGTCTTATGAAAGCACCATATCAATTCTTGGAATAAAACAAAACATTTATAAGAGAGCCAAGAATTTATTTCACCATACTGTATAATGTTCTGGTCTGGGGAAGCATTTGATTCTCACTCACAAAAAAAATATTTCAAATAAAAAATTGAGCAGAATTAATTTACCTCTGCTATCGTGGAATGTAGATGGAATCATGGTGATATCATTGAACTCGTTCACTTCTTCGTGTTCCGTCTGAGATGGCGCATCGGCTGAGGAAACGCCGTAGTCTAGACGTCGACTCACGGTCGGTATCTCTCCAACTCCTGCTTCCGTCGCGGCCACCCCCGGTTCCACATCATCAATTTCCGACTCGACACGGTACGTGCCGGACCGAACATCGGGCGATCGACTCATAATGCGTTCGCGGAGCGAGAGCCTTGGAGCGGTCTGCGGCACACTTCCGTTTGTGCGGTGCGAGAGGGCAGAAGCGTTTCCGTTGGCGGTGGAATTGTTGTGGTTGGGTGATGATGGGGTGCGCGTCCGGTCCGGTTTCGGGCTGAGTTTGACCTTTAGTTTGGAGAATAGGCTCCTCTGTATGGCGCTGGGTCGTTGGATGGGAGCACCACTACAACAAAGTGAAATACAAAGAAATTGGTCATGGGTCTGCTGAATTGTCCTGGGAACTTGAACTGTTCCTCATTTGCATTATATAATATAATTGGTGAAAATGTGATCATATTCCTCTAGTCTTATTCTTCAGACTCTTAAAACTATTGCTAGTAGTAATTAAGAGTTTTTTAATCCTGTTGAAAAACACTTGAGCATCTGGACAGTTGAAAATAAATCATTTTTGTTTGATAGTCCCTGTTATTTAATATGGCTATCAAATGACAAAATGTTATTTTTAAAAACATCACAAAATGTTGACATTCATTTCATTTATCGATCTGGTAGGTGAACACAATATTAAGATACTAAACCAAAATCAGGAACAAACATTGAATAACTGTTAATTCAAATGCCAACAAATAATTGTTAATCATGATTATCTACAATGTTATCATTGATAAGGAATGAGTCGAGTCAAACTTACTTGGTGTTAAGGGGAGAGGGAGGAGGTTGAGCCTCAAGGTGGCTACCATTCACACCTAGGAAACAATGCAACAAACAAAAATACAACAATTAACCATTGAACTTGAAAAAGATTGGCTATTACTACCTTTTCCAGAAGAATTGAACAAAACAAAATTAAACAAAAATACAAAACAATTCAAATGGTTAGAATTTAAACAAATGAATTGGAGATTCATATGAACACGTAGATAAATAAATTAGTACATCAAATAAAACAAAACACGATAAATAATATAAAATAAAATAAACATCACATGAGGTGTTAATGTCATATCATCATCATCATCATCGCTATCATAAGCACCACCCCAACCACCATCATCATCTTCAATTTCACAGTTGTCACTATCATTATCATCATCAATTTCACATTTGTCACTATCATCATCATCATCATAGTATGCTTTCATACTACAACTAAACATACATTATCATCATAACCATGATGATGCTCATCAAATGATATCCTTGTCAATATTCATTATCATCCAACTTACTAAAGAAGTATCTCTTCTTCCTCTTCTCCCTCCGCCGATGACTGACGACGATGGCGAGGGTGAAGAGTAGGAGGGCGACCAGGAGAAGGCAGAGGCCGCCGATGATGCCGGCCAGGATGCCCGGCGTCGTCGATCTCGGCTGGGGGCTGGGGCTGGGGATGTACGAACCAAGGTCTGAAATACAAAAAAGAAAAGATAATAATAATAATATGAACATTTCTATACCGCAGCTACTATAACTATATACTCCAAAGATGAACAATTAAAATTTGAACCTCCGAGTGAGACTTCAAGAATCCACTTGACCCAGTCCTTAAAACAAGTTTACATGAATAACTGACTTCCCCTCATACACCTACCATGCATAGAAAGGAAGGTCAGCTGGTAAGTCTGAGTGTCTATTTCTAACTTCCCCTAATACACCTACCATGCATAGAAAGGAAGGTCAGCTGGTAAGAAGTCTATTTCTAACATTACTCAATCCTCAGATCTTTCACTCATTGTGACTGGTATAATTTGATTTAGCAAGACCTTGGTGACCTGTCCAAATAAACAGCTATATTTTAATCCCCCAGATGACTTTTATACATAACTCTTGTATCACTTTCAACTGGGTTACTCGGGGCGCTTAGCATGTACATCGTGAACGCCAACACGCACAACTGGTACGTCGTGTTTGGTTGCAGACCCTTTAGCGAGACTATCCTAAGACTAGTCCTACAATCTAACATCTTAATATCAATACCCAGATGATTTTTATACAATGTACACACCTCTAGTATCACCCTCGACTGGGTTACTCGGGTCGCTGAGCGTGTACATCGTGAACGCCAACACGCGGAACTGGTACGTCGTGTTCGGTTGCAGACCCTTCAGCGAGACTTCAGTGTCTTCCACGTCGACACGGTCTTCGAGGATGAGCCACGGCCCTCCGATGCGGTACTCGATGGTGTAGTGATCGACGACGTCGGGCCACTGGGAAGGCGGCAACCACGAGAGGTAGAGACCATCCTCGCGCACGGTGATGGTCACGTTTCGTGGCGGCGATGGTTTTAAATCTAAAAGGTACGGAAATGAAAATTGAAAGAAATGATAAGTGAAGACAATCTGGGGCAAGGTAGATGTTTATAAGATTATTTAGAAGAAAATGACATCATAATGGTGGTCACGGTGGTTGATTGATTTACAGTATTCCAAAACATGACAAGAACAAAAGTGGGCGTTTTTTTTCTTTTCTCCTTTTTGAAAAAGTAGTTGTCATACTGTTGCAGGGGATTATTCATTTGCAATTTAAATGTTGACATGAAATGAATAGAAAGCAAAGAAAAAAGCCATCATATAATACTCCAAGTATCTCTAGCCACATTAACCATTTTTTGTAATATGCATAATTTGTATCATATTGATCCACTAAAAATGGGCCAAAAACATATCTAGCTGGGGTCAATGAAGAATGTATTAAAAAAAATAGTAATTACCCCGGGGGGGGGGGGGGGGGGGGGGGGGCACTCATGTATAATGTAAGACGGGTATATGCCGCCTAAAAGAACCCCGTTTTCACACCTGATTGCCGCTCTAAAGATACCTGATTTTCAAAAATTGCCGCTCCATAGACCCCCGGAATGACTTGGCTAGGTAGTTGAGTAGCGCCAAGTCCATTATTCTTCTTCTAGTCAGTTCCTTGGACCACCATTTGAGCCTTTTTGAGGGTTTCCGTAGGTCTTTGGTAGCTCCAAGTCTATGATTTTATAGTTTTAGTCTGCTCCTTAGACCCCTTAACTCCCGTTTCAGGGTTTTTGTAGCTCCAAAGACCCTATATTTTTTGCTTGTAGTCAGCTCGACCCCCATTTCAGAGTTCCGTGCGGCACAACCCCGTCAAAAAATAATTTGAGTGCCCCCCCCCCCCCCACCCCCCCCCCCCGGGTAATTACCCTCTTTGGGGTTAAATACAAAACATAATTAAGAAATCAATCAAAGTAGAAATAAAAAGTATATCATACCATCTGGAAGAGGGGCTATGGAAGCACCAGTGGAATCCGTAGGGTGAACGTAAGGTTCAGCATCTGCAGAAAAACATATGATGGAAAACAAAAATATCTCATCATTATACATTTTGATGTTTTTTAACCATGCAACAATATTGAATAACGCACAGCCATAAAAATATGAACTAGCACTACACAAGAGTTTGGGATATTAAGAAATTTAAAAATCATGGCTTATAACTGAAGACTTGATCCGAATAATTACTGCTCAGGTGGAGTTCATCATTATAAGCAGTTGGATGAATGATTACAGGCGCTCTTTACAAAAAACTTATCGGAGGGAAGAAGATGATAGAATTCAACGAAATAAAGCCATAAGCAGGTTCAATATTGTTTGCGTTAGCTAGCAGATATATACAAAATGTAAAAATTTATCACAAAATACTTTTAATTTTAAATAAGGAAAGCATATAAACAGACAGATTCTGATAAAACAATGAGCAACATTTGAGAGAAACTTTAAAATCTCACCTTTGGTTAATGCAATGATGGAAGGGCTAGCACTGCTGGTCCCCAGTGCGTTGCTAGAGGTTACGGTGAACTCATAAGCCGTGTTTGCCTTGAGTCCGTACAGCAGCATTGAGAAGAATCGTTCGGGAATGTAGTTTGTGGTCCAGAGACCGGTGGCTGTGTCATACTCTCTGTATCTGTGAGGAAACAGATGAAAAGCAAAACAAATAAATCACAAATTTAAATAAGGACATGACAAACATGATATAACAAATTTCACCAAATATAATTTAATATCCTCTGTGTGACAGCAACTAATTCTTCCGCCAATTGAAAAACATGTGTGTGATATAGATACATTTTTTGTCATAACAAACATAATAAACATCACATAAGCACAATGAATATAAGAAGCAAGATAAACATAATAATGACACAATAAACTTGTAAGTGGCTCGCTTTAGGTCTGTAGAGCTGCTTAGCAAATTATGCAGTGTATTTTATGGTCCACCGTACCGACTGAATCAGTAACTATGAAAAATGGTTATAACCAAGCATTTCTGCATGTGTCTGCAACAAAGAAACAATTTAGAAAGAAATAACAAATAATTGAAAGTTTAAAATGCAGTTATCTCACTTTACATATTATGTTAGAAAGCAATAGTTTTACCTGATTGCAAAGGTCTGTGTTCGTCCGCCATCGAATCCTGCCTCCCACGTTATGTATGCAGCGTTGGAACTTGTGATAACAGCCACGCTGGTTGGTGCGTGGGGACTCGTTGCTATGGTAGCGAATAAAAGAGAGAGAAAAATCTACAATTAATACTCAAACAAATAATGCATTAATACACATTTTCAACAAATCTTAGGTAACATAATGATATAATTAAAATAAAATAAAAATTATATATTAATATTTTAAATATTTGTATGAAAGTTTGTTTTATAGTCTTTGATTGACTTTAAAAATGGGCAACTAGATATAAAGCGCATTCATGTATATACATGTACATGTACATGTAGCTGTATTTATCATATTATGTGCTTTATAAATGAACTTATCAATTATATAATTATTACATATACATTCTGAACAGGATACTTACGTGATACCACGAGATCGGCAGTGGCGATCACAGTTGCAACCTGGTTCTCGGCGAGGCACTCGTACGTCCCGTGATCATCCTTCTTGATGTCGTTGATCTCAAGGCCGAAGTCCGTGATGGCCACCCTGGTGGACAACTCACCATTGACCTATAACACACAATTAATAACAACATAAACATTAACAAATAAGAAGATCTCTCACTTTTTATGCTGCAACTGAAATTTGCACTACTTCGACTTACCTTTCATATTTTCTAGAAATTCATACAAAATAATTAACCACTGTTCAACTGAACTTATCTATTGAACAATAACAAATGAGAAAAAAAAAACATGAAACAAAATAACAATTTAGACTGTGGCCATACTAAAAGAAATACAAGTGATTAAACAAATTATATACCTTTCTCCATAAGAGTGTTGGATTGGGGTTTCCTGTAGCTGAGCAAGGCATGTTCACATTCTCTCCCAAAGAATGAACATACTCGGCGTCAGGTTAAATTTTACGCTACAGAGTATTTTAATCTACTTTTGTTTTCTTTTAGAAAAATTAATTTTAAAAACAATCAACTGTTCAACTAAACTGAATTATGAACCAATAAAACATTTTTAAGAAACAAAATACACATTTCAACTATGGCAATACTAAAATGAATAAAAGCGATTAAACAAATTATATACCTTTCTCCATAACAGTGTTGGAATGGGGTTTCCT
This sequence comes from Echinarachnius parma, assembly GCA_037951105.1. NCBI lineage: Eukaryota > Metazoa > Echinodermata > Echinoidea > Clypeasteroida > Echinarachniidae > Echinarachnius > Echinarachnius parma. The sequence goes on from JBAMJV010005216.1 coordinate 50,357, forward strand.
GTAGCTGAGCAAGGCATGTTCACATTCTCTCCCAAAGAGCGATCATACTCAGCATCAGGTTGGGAACTGAAGTTTGGCGGATCTGTTTATATAAAACAATGCAAAATTGATTTGTTTATACTTGGTTAGATAATATTATAAATCACTTTATAGAGGATTTTGACAAAACAAAACAGATTTTACACAAATATCAAAATGGGGATTCAAATATTAAAATTGTATAAGGGTCAGAATTTTGAAAAGTGCACTTTTCGGCCCAAACAGGGTAAAATTCAATTTATTTTTTGTATTTAAAGACATCTATCTAATGTGAAAGCATGCAATCCTAGCTTTCAGGCGTACCCCATTATACTGGGAAACTCCATGTGGTTCCGTTTTTATTCACTGTTGAAGTAACCCATCTCCAAAAGGCGAACGTCCGTGAGGGATTATGTAGATATAGATTTAGTACCCATATATCTCATTTATTTTCTGTCATATACAGCTTATATTCGGACAATTTACTTCTAAGACTTGCTTCTCTCTGTATGCCAAACATGGATTGTGTTTTATTTGCCAAATAGAAAATACAAACGTCCAAACTTTGACTGAATTGTTATATTTCTTTTTAAATAATGTATTATTCGGAACCTTTGCTTTTCTTTAGCCGCATTTTTTAGGAACGCACCTATATACGCTCGTATTCCCGTATCAGATATTTGAATGTGCATGTTAATAGGATCAATTGCTGTCTAGATCATATATTACATAATTACATGACCAAAGAGAGTATAGTTTTCATCACGGACGTTCCCATATCGCTCACGGACGTTCGCCAGAAACAAGAATGTTGGCAGAATGATCTGATCTCATCAAAAAGAGTTTCTATTCTTCGTAAATGGCTTTAAAACAGGGTCATTATAGAAACAAACTTGAACATTGCAATAAACCTTTTAAAATGGTTTGGTTTTTACATGGACCTGGTCGTTATAACGAGTCCTATTATTGGTTTAAATTGATTTAATGCTTATAGAACAATATGATGATAATACTTTATCTATTCCTATTATATTTAAGCTAGAGACCATGTATACATCCTAGTCAGATATAAAAGTAGCATTTCCAAATCGCCTGGTCCCTCTTTCTTACTATATTGTTTTTAATTACAATTTCACGGACGTTCGCATAAATTTCACGGACGTTCTCTGCCTGAACAGTCTTTTAGAAATTGATGACAACATGTATTTGAATCTCCTCCAGACCAATATAAAACATATAAATTTATCAGTTGATATGATTTTAGCTATCTGAATTAATTATAATGACATGTCTGCTACTTAACTATCACTCTTAGTGGACCTGTGGAAATCGTAACCCCTAATTTTACACCGGCTTTCCCCGGTTGGGCTCTCTATAACAGAAATGCCACTATACTTCTGTAAATAAATGATTTTACAACATTTCTGCAAACATAAATAACATGTATAATCAAAATAAAGGCCATTTTCCAGTTACCAGAATACGGTTTCTCACATGAGTCTTAATGTCACGGACGTTCGTATTAATTTCACGGACGTTCTCGAATTGCCTATAGTGGTACCCAAGTGTCCCATCTCGAGTCAATTAATTACAGAAATAAATGTAAGTGCCAACATAACGTAAGTGCAAACATATATGCCTATCACACGTTTCAAACCTTGCCATATATATTTAAGATGTATTTTGACTTTGGGAGACCCATAATATATAAACTGTTATTTTGGTTTGTGTATGTTGTACATATATTTCGATTCAATTTGTATATGGTTTATTAATTGAAAATACATATATATATCTATTCCAGCTATATGGCTGAATTGCTAATATGCATTTTCACAAAACATAAAACAAACTGAGGGTAACAAAATCCATGAGCAAAGTAAATAATATACTCGTATAACTTATTTCTTAAATAAATACATATAGATTGCATTTTAGATCATACATGTATATATTCTTTGTATAAAGAAATATTAGACATAGAAACCATTACGCTAAATATATACGCTAAACATATTATATGTGTTTATTATCGCATTTTATTATTATATTTAGAAAGAATATTTTAATTTAATGTAAAACCAATCGCATTATTATTATAATAAAAACAATCATTTTAAAGCCTAACTGTTTAAATCTAATTTGCAGAGATTATAAATTGTTTTATAACATTAATATGTCAAAGTTAAATCTTTCAAATAATCACGTTGATAGTTAATTCCGACCCACAGTTTTCTGACTCACAACTCGTTTCCTAATTGTTAACCTCCAATCGGTTTTAATGTTTCAATTAGAATTAAGAACAATGTTGACCTTGAATGGTTTATTATAAATATTGCGCGAACTGAAATTTAGTTGTATAATATTATAATGATCCTAGCAAAAACAATATTTTTGATATATCAAGAAAGAACAAAACAGCCAATATTATATATTATTACGATGAAGTCATCAAAATAATGCATACATCTTACAATCTCTATTAAATGGAAGAAGTCCAACAAATCTAATCCCTTGCTAGATATAATTTCAAACGATACCACATAATTTGGCACTATTAACAGATTGAAGCAGAGATGCTTTGAAAACCCATTCATACGTCATCATAATAATAAATGCGTTTGTCTCTAGATCTGCATACTTACGGGCTGGATATTGCAGCTTTGCACATCAGGCATAAATTATGATATAATTATGTATTTATTATCATATTATCATTATTATCATTATTATTATTTTATTTATTTATTTTCTTTTTTGAGGGGGGAAGAGGGGTATGCATGTATTCGTTGCTTTTTCGTAATACAGTCAATATTGTAAAGCAAGTAGCTATCCTCTCGCAAGTAGCTGACGACCTTTGTGATGTACCTCTTCTTTTCAAATAACTGGCGTCATACAGCCATTTAGTTGGACTTAAATCCGACAGGCAGATGAGAAAACAGTCTCAAAGCCTGCAGCAGAGGAGGAGCCGACAGTCTCAAGTTTTGCAGAGGGTGGGGCAACAGTTTCCACTCAGACTTTCGGTTGAAATGTTGTTATTGCGCCATATACCCCCTTATTACCATTATGTTTTGAACAGCTTTCTTTCGCTTGTAGGCCTGCGACTGTGCATAATCATAATCTTGGGGTTTGCCTTCCTATAGTATAATGTCAACGCTGCACGGGTAGAAGTAAATATAATATCTAGGGGTATTACAAAACAGCTAAGCAAGGTGATCAAATGTAAAACGAACCTCCGTGATGGTGACTAAAAATCAACATATTCATGTGTGGTTGGCAGTGACCTGGGTCGAAAGGCACACACAAGGGGCACCTGCTGTCAAAAAATTGTGCCAGTACTTGAACTTTTACTAAGATTTTTGGGGCCATAAATGACGAACGAACGTCCGTGAGCACAACATTTTATAAGTTTGTTACAGTTAAATGACTTGCAGGAAATAAATCCATATGGGATATGAGAGACATAACAATGTACTAACAACATCAAACGGTATCAACTTGATGTGAGCGTTTAACATGGTAACATTATTAGAACAATTTTCATGATCGAACGTCCGTGAACGAACGTCCGAGCGAACGTCCGTATCATAAATAGTTGTCAAAAGGCTTCGAAAATGCCTGATATAAGTTTTTGGTTAGCTGCTTGCCTAATAAAATTGCTGTACCGGTGTCTACGTGCAGATAAGCAGCCTCAGATTCGTAACTGGGTCTACTCTTGCCGGACGTTCGTTTTCATCACGGACGTTCACGAAGATCATTTTCGGCCCAAACCAAACATTGTATTTGATAGATAGTTTTCAAATAGGCAAAATACTGTGGCCCTACTGTGAGTTTATCAGACTGACCCCAGCAATTGATGACTAGGATGCACTTCGCTGAGCAGTGATGATACAAGACGACAGAACGTCCGTGACGAAATCCAGTATAATTTCATACAAAAAAATGTTACTCCGCGAGCAGGAGTAGTTAGCCAACAATTTTTGTAGAATGTGTTCAGTGGGTTCAACCCTTAGTTTTGGCAATAGTTTTTGTTTTGACAACTAAGTAGAATTCTGGTTGTATGGATTTTAATGTATGTTCACGGACGTTCACTTATTATGACCTTTCCTATTGAAATGTACCATGAGATCATATCAATGCCGCTCTACCGCCAATTCTTATGTGATACATGCTCAAGACATGTAAGATAGAAAATATAGACGTTAATGCCTTTAAAGTTGATTAATATTTTTTTTATCAGGTTAACAAAAATCATAATTTTGTGGAAAATGCCAATTTATGCTATTTTTTCACATTTGAGGTCCTGTGGCATGAAACCAAATGTTTGAAATGATATAAAACTATACATTTTCTGAAAGCCTTAATAATTCTCTTTAATATGAGACCCAAAACAGGTATATCAGAGTTAATGGTGAGACACAGCAAATGATAGAAGCGCTCAAGGTCTGGAAATGGCTAAAAGTGCACTTTTCAAAAATCTGACCCATAAGTTTATGTTTGTTTGTTTTTATACACAGTAATTACAAAGTAATTAAGGCAAATAAATCACAATTACCAAATAACTAAGGCCATAAAAAATAAATTGTTGGATTGGCGTAACCCGCCCGTCCCTAAAAATATCGCCGACCCTAGATGTTTTTGCCGATTGCGATCAATATCGTTATGTATCGTTGTGTATATCGAAGCGAAAAAATTGCTATCGCCTGAGTATCGCGCTGCATTTGCGATCGATATATTTGCTGCACTAAAAACCCGGAAGTGTTGCGATATCGCTTTTTCCCCGCGAGGCGATGAAGGCGCGAATATACTGTATACAGTACATGCAATGTACCGTACGTATACGCGGTACCGAATACCCCGCGGTACCTATGCAGCGCATGCATGTACAATGTTTATGCCGCCGGCCAGGGCCAGCATGCATATCTGCATATAAAAAAAAAGTAAAAAAAAAAAAAAAAAAATCCCGACCGACCTACCCTAATTTTTGGTTGCCCGTTACGCCAATCAAACAATTTTTTTTTTTTGGCCTAATGTACGAATACATATATCAGCTTAAAGGGAAAGTTGAGTTTTGGTAGAGAGGGCGCTAGACTACTTAATTGGTTTGTGAGGTAATGAAAAACTGAGTGTAAAATTTGAAAGAGCATAATATTTAAACAATAAAATCATCTTTGTTTGATCAAAATCGGTTCAGAAACGGCTGAAATATCCATAAATATAACAATTTGTAATAAACCCGGGGCCCGGGTTTATTAGAGAATTTTGAACCAGCCGTTAAAAATTCAAAAAAATGCTTCCTCTTTTCAAAAAGTTACAAAATAGGTATTTAAATAGTTGTTGGTTATTTCTCTATCTAATCACTATTTCAACAAAGCATCACATGCACAATATTTTATTCAAACTGGTTGAAACCGATGAGTGTTTAGAGAGCGCCCTCTTACATTTTAACGGCTCTTTTTGAATGATAACATGATCTTTACTACGTCATTTGTAATTTTGTGTTCCTTTCTAGTTATAACTATTAGTTTGTAATGTAATGATGCAGGTTTTGGTTACTAAAATTCAGTTTCACTAAAACTGTACTCTCCTTACCAGAACTCAACTATCCCTTTAACCGTTTCTATAATGATTGTTTTCTTTTTTTAATACAATTTTCAAATAAAAAAACAATTGACATTATTCTGTCTTCACGAACAGACTTACCAATAACATTAACCCGTTCCCTACGAGTTTGTACACCAGCCAGAAAAATACACGGGGGCGGCGGGCGAATTCGCCCCCAAAATGCCCAAATTCGACCCCAAAAACTTTTTTTTTGTGGATTTTCAGGATTTTTTGTAGGATTTTTCTGTTTGGATTGTGATCAAATGCTTATAAAATGATCACTTAAAGCATTATAGCTTATTAGTAGCCCCTGACATTCGAAAAATAGCCCGGAAATTTGTAGCCCCCGAATGTCGGAAAAGTAGCCCCCGAAAATGGAGCCCCAGAAATTGTTATTTTTTATTTTTTCGCTGTTGTACACAACCCACTCGGTTCCTGTGGTCAAGGGGTTAAGTAGCGTTGGGGCTGATTGACCCGCAGTACTCCGGTCATTATACAGAGTGCAAGTAAAATATATTTTATTGTTCAAAATCATGTTACTATTTCTAAGGGATTATTAAAACAAAGTCCTTACATTTATGAAAACAAGAAACTTAAAAAGGCACTTAGAATCACTTACCAATTACATGAAGAAGGGTTGCTGGTGACTGGCCGGCTGTACCCTGGTCATTGTATGGGGTACAGGTAAAGTAGCCTTCATCGCTAATCAGCGCACTGTCTATTACCAGATCACCATCTTTGGTTGTAGAATATCTGTAAAAGTGCACATTGTAAACAAAATACAAATTAAAAAGATGATCATAACATTGGATTCTTAGATAAACAATATATTAAGTAGCATTCAAATACAAATCACTGAATTGTCATTTTCTTGTAAGATATATGTGACCAGCTATAGGAAAACCCTGCACTTCGTCGGTAATTCATGTTTTGAAGAAATGGGCATTTTAAGTTCCCATAATGTGTGTAAAAGACTTATGATTGTAAAAATGAAACAATCGTATATTCACCAATTAATGACCAATTTGTTAGAACAAAGCATCAAATAAAAGCTTGTTATGAGGCCTTTCTAATGGTATGAACATCTAGATTTTGATTTTTACAGACAAGTGCAGGGTTTTGCTATAGCCGGTCACATATGAAAATGTGAAGATTTATGAAATGTATGATTATTATATGGTGGATGACAGTAATTGTGGCACATTAACAAATTTACATGGAAACAAATTCTTTATAATAATTACAAATTGCCCCATATATTTGTATTGTTTGTGTCAAGTATTAGGGAATATGCCACCACCCCCCCCCCCCCCCCCCCCCCCCCCCTCTCTCTCTCTCTCTCCTGTAGCTACACCACTGGTACAACTCATGTACGCTAATAATGAAAACAAAAATCCAGGTCAATTACATTCATACTTGTATGAAAAAAATATGGAACAACAACAACAAATAATACTTAGGAGAACAATATACTTGAAAGAATACATACTGTGGTTGGGTGAGAGTAAGAAGGGTGTTTATGTCGATATTTGGCTAAATTGAGTTTTGCATACGTAGGGTGTAGTGGTCTCTATGTGATGTAAAACTTTAAAGATAAATTTGGAAATATGTTAACCCGTTCCCAACGAGTTTATGAAATCCCCATAGACTTCATACACAACCCACTCGGCTCCCGTGGTCAAGGGGTTAATGAGAGCTTTAATGGGTTTGCATAAGGCTCCCCAGCTTAGAACATGATCTGATCTGCTCAGAAGTACAAAAAGTGACTTAGCATCCTTCTTCTTCTCAACCGAGGACATGAACATGAAATAATTAAGAGCGAAAGAGTCACTGCCACCGTGCTACCCTAGTCCCGCACTCTCTCTCTCTCTGTTTTTACACCAAGTGCGCCTGGAATAATCATCGCGGCGCCCAAACTCTCATCACATCCGATTCACCCTTAACTTCCAATCACTCTCAAAAATTTCCGCTAATTGGAAATTAATTCGGAGAACATTGGAAAAATCGTCTTAGCAGATGTGAAGATGCATGTTTGTAGTAGGCCAATTTCTTTTTTAGCCGCACATGATGATGAAACTATTCTTGTGGTGATCCAAGACTTGGTCTTGAGATGACGGATGTATGTGTGTATTACATGTACTTGTTTGTATGAGTTGGTGTGTGTGTGTGTGTGTGTGTGTGTGTTTGCGTAGGTGTGGGTGTCTAAATGTGTATACGTGCGTTTGTTTATATACATTTTGTATTTGTGTCGGTTTCTGTAAGATGTGCCTTTCTGTAAGATGTGCTGTGTGTCTGTATGTTTGCATTGGCTGTTATAGACAGGTGGCTACTAAAACAGACCTGTTCAAATGACTGTATTTATTGCATTTACAAAATATGAACCCAAAATTTAAAAGAAAAGAAAATGATATGTACGATACCTATTCGTCTCCGTGATGCGAATCTCGGTTCCATCCTTGCGCCAGATTACGTATAGGAGCGCCGGGTTGGCGGTGACGTTGCACGGGATGGTGGCGGTCTCTCCGCGAGTTGAAAAGACTTCGGTCGGCATGTCGACCACTTCGGCAGCATCTGGAGATTAAATAGGTAATGAGAGGGACATGTTTTAAAGAATCGGTTTGTTGTAATTTTAATCTTTGACAACAAAATATATTGTTCATATTTCAGGGGTGGCTGGCATCCAAAATCCAAATACAAAATGAAATTTCATTACAATATTTATATAGCCACATAATGATAAAAGTACTAACCTATCTAGACACAAATTTTAAGTAATGTGTTCAAATCAATCAATGATTCAATATGCAAATCAATCAATCAATTGGTCTATTAATCTATACACTGTATAAGAACTGTATAATCATGTGCACAAACTAATCAATTGATAAATCAATCAATCAATCAATCAATCAATCAATCAATCAATCAATCAATCAATCAATCAATCAATCAATCAATCAATCAATCAATCAATCAGACAGTCTTAACATCATTTTAAGAAACCTCCGCCATACAAATGTGTTTAAAACTCACATTGCACATCCAGAAAGGCACTGGCTTCAGGTGGCGTCCCCAACCCATTGGTAGGCGCGCAAGTGTATGTTCCCCGATCGTCCCGCTCCGTGACCCTAATCATCAGAGAACCTTGCAACGTGACTTCGACACGAGACTGAAGATGGTCCAGGTCCTGAAGTGGGATACCCTCGTAGGACCAGCGCTGGGTCAGGTTGTCTGGGGAGGCCAGGGCTTCGCAGTCCAGGGATGCGGGTTGGCCCAGGGTGACCGATGTGTCTTGGGGAGGCACGTAGATAAATGGGGCACCTGTATGGATGGATGGATGTAATCAAAGTTAATTGAATGTTTCAAAAATTTATCTTAAAAGAAATCCCGTCAATCGTCAATTTAATTGCAGGTCGGAAATTAATATATATCAACACATATATTATTTCTTATCCTTTAGGTTTGTGTCAGGTTTGCAATTTAGCTTCTGACCATCACAAACATTAAAAAGGGTTTCAGGGCCAAACACAGGCACAAGGGCTTTTCCAAGCTCAGTTGTAGAGGACCATTCTAGCAATCCGGATGTCTCGGGTTTGCTACTCCTATTTTCTTTGTTCATTGTTAAATATTTTTGGTCAGTTTCCCTATGATGTTTGCAATAACATACATGTACGTAAGTGCCCGGCCAATTGTCCAGGGACAGTGAAAATTGGAGTCAAGCATTTTCAACATTCATTATCTTCAATATATCAAAAATGAAAGGGAAGAATTTGAACTTGATAATAAACTGAATGAACTTAATAATGAAGTGACGTTGTTCTCATAACAAACTGAAAACAAAAATGGACAATGTTTTCCTGCCCATTCAAAACAGCAAAATTTGAAGGTCAATTTCAGTTCACTATTGTTGTGACTAACATACAGTTGACATTGAGGACTAGTCTAATGGCTATTCAGTCTGTCCTAATAATGAAAGCAAAATGACCCCAAATTAAAACTTCATAAAGCGCGGAAAAAAAGGGGGAAAACTACAAACTCGAAACAAATGGGAGTAAAAAGAAAAAAGGAGTAAAAAGGAGAAACAAAATGGTGAAAAATGAAGGAAAACGGGGATGGGATATTTAAAAAAAAATTGAAAGAAAAGGGGGAAGGAAACAAAATATAGCACCATAAATGAGATGCAACGACTTGAGCAGTCAAGTGTATATTTCAGGAAACCGTGATCACTTTCTCGGCTGCCACTGACAAAGCGAGTGACACGCTCGCTTTATAACGCCCGCTCGTGCTTTATAACTTGTAATAATGCCGTGCCCTGCGTGCGCTATAACGCCACTATTGCCCGCGACTGATTAAAATTAGACCTCGCCCGCCGCCATCATGAGATCATTCATACGCGTAGCATGAAGTGCAACGTTGATGGAAGAAACAGGCGTATCGGTAGGCTAAGATTAATTTGGAGCAGTGAGATTTAACCCATTGCCTATAGAAACCTGGTAGGTCTTATATTAACTCTATGGAGATTGCAAAATCCAGTAGGGAACGTGGTATCTGTGACATTTCCTAAACTAAGAATGGACTACTGCCTACTGGAGATGGTCAATGAGAGAGGTCAGAAGTGTTGCCCACTGAAACTTCATGAAAGTCAAATAGAATACATCAGTCGTATTGTCACATTCTTTTGTTATAACATGGCAACAGTTCTAAATCACTTGTCCTTTAATGTTGGCTTTTCGTAGTAGGTTGGCGCCGGACGATTAGGCCCAAAAAAAAAATTTGTTTGATTGGAGTAACGGGCAACCAAAAAATAGAGTAGGTCGGTAGGGATTTTTTTTTTTTTTTTCCTCGCACAAATACACTAAAACATCGCAATTGCAAATTCTATTGCAATTATTTATTTTCTTTTATTTATTTTTTTTTAAAAATAAAATTCAGAAAAAACCTCTAGGGTCGGCGTGCATTAGCGCCGGTATTTTTAGGGGCGGGCGGGTTTAACATTTAATGTATACATTATCTCCACTAATTGCATTAACGTTGTAACTTCTGCCTAGGATCAAAATCCAGGCTTTATAAATGATTGATTGCAATCATTTTATTGCACAGATTACGAACATAAATTTTGGATGATAAGGCAATCAACAGCAATTCATTTCCGATGCAATCCCCATAATCTGTAATTTCCTTTTAATAGGACTACAGTGTATGTAATTAATTCTGCAAATACATGTATGTGCAAGATGCGCAGATATTTAAAGTAAATTACATAAATTTGTATGTGAATTCAATCTAGAAGTATCCTTATAAATAATGTGTTTGACATCCTTTGTCAAATTTGCCTTAATAAAGACGATTAAAAATGTGGCAACACCTTTAAAAAATTTAAGTGAATCAATTTATTCTCGAAGTGTCAGACTTCAATGCTTCTAGCAGATTACATCATTTATCAAAATTGACTTGACAGTCTGATGATTAAATAATTAAGAGACATCTTTTTTTAAAAACCAGTTACAAATAATTTTCCAGTGAATTATGCACATTTCACAAAAGAGTCAAATCTCAATTCTTTTGGCATGTGTCATCATTTATCAAAACTGACTAGTTGGACAAATTGGTGACAAAATTGGATGAAACTTCCTTTTTCAAAATGTAAAAGAATCGCATAAATTTACTCCAGAGGTGTCCGATATTAATGGTTTCAGCATATCACATCATTTATCAAAAGTGACTTAATGGACAATTTAATGACTATATTATGCTTATATACATACATAATGAGCTTTATAAACTCTTCAAAGTCAGAATGAAAATTAAATTCAAATGTAAATTTTAAAAAAATAGATCAACTCTAAACAGAAGGTACGTACTAAACTTTGAACAATCAGTCTATTATTCATTCTACATGAATTTATTTGATCTACTTCTGTTAAAAGTTGTATGACTCAAAGAACTGTAAATTAGTTTTTGTGTTAACCATCAATATTAAATAAGTGATAATTCTTTCTCTCTGTATTTGATATGCGTACACAAATTAAGAATTGTAAATTCGTTCATTTGCGTGTTAATCTCATTAATATCAAATAGCCAGAGACCTACATGTATCTTTCATTGTCAGCTTTTAATTGCAAATAGAAGTCATGGGTTATTAGATCGAGAAACGGGACAGTGATTTTACTGGGTGGGATTGATGGTACTACATGTAGTGGTGGTGATAATGGGGAATGTCAAATGGGATTACTTCGTGAATATTTAAATTATTAAACCTTTTTTGATATACCATTATAACCTTCCACATTAAATTTGATTTTCTTTATTTAAAACACGATGGACTGTTTTTATGCAGATATACTGTACAATATATATAAGTTTGTATATTGTACATATCTGCATATTGGTGTTCCCATTTCATTAATTAATTTTTTCACTATTTTTTATTTTATTTTGAATAAAGATATTGTTTAACATTCTTTGTAAACTAATGAATTAATCACTTAAACACTGATGAGTGATTAGTATAAAGTGCACAATGCAATTTTGTTGAAAACATTTGCTTTGCATTTAATTTCCTGTTGAAACTCTCTATTAAACTTTATTTTATTTAATTCAATTTATTATTTCAATATAAATGAAAATGAACAAATAAAATGGGGTTTTCCCTTCTGGTATGTGTCAGATTTATAACAGCGTCAGACAGTCACAAACTTTGAAATGGGTTTCAGGAACGAGCAACCATCAGATGGATTTTCTAGCTCAGTCAATAGAGCACCCGTCTAGCAATCTGGATATCTCAGGTGCGTATCCCGAGGAAACCCAATTTTCTTTGTTCATTTATTTATTTAATAATAAAAATAATAGCTTTGATTTTGAATATATAGCGCCTAATATGATACAATATGATACAATATATGATACCATCTCCACTCCCTGGGGAGCAGTCCTTCCAAGCGGCTCATGGGCATTGAGAAGATCATTCACATAAAGGATTTCACCTCCTACCAGGTCCCCCTATAAAACATATATTTCATGTCAATTTCTCTTCCTTTGAAATCATGTTAATATTTAAATAAGTATAGTACCTTCCACAACAAATCTGGTAGTATCCACCACCCTGCCTTCCGAGTTCTCCGCTACGCATGTATACGTCCCTGCATCGCCCCGCGCCACCCTCTGGATGTTAATGGAATCGTCCGTCACGGTGACCCTGCCATTGGATGTCACAGGCTGGCCTTGCTTGTACCATCGCACTGTGGGGGTGGGCACTGCATCGGCCTGGCACTGGAGGGACGCCTCTTGGTTTTCCTGGAAGACGACAAAGTCTGGTGGGGTGGACTGGAAAATTGGGGGTCCTGAAAGAAAAAAGAAAAAGATGAACAAGAATGAACGAAGAGCAAAGAAAAATTGGCTACCACTGGATTAGAACCAGAGAGCTCCGCATGGATCGCTAGAAAATAAAGGAAATTAAAAGCATTTACAGTGAATATTTTCTCACTGAAGTTTTCTTTTGTCATCAGATTTAATATATATGAATTTGTACAATTAAAAATAAATTATCAAATCATTTCATTAATTGTCTTCATAGAGCTAGTAAAGATTTAAATAAAAATAGGTAGCGCTGCTTTATACTAAAAAGGGGTTTCGAAAGAGTGATACATACAGTATACATGTTTGTAGATGTAAGTACTATACAAATTTGTAAACTTTCTAAATATACTGTGTGATATCATATCAATATACTGTACATGTGGTTGTTCAACACTTTAAATGGCTTCTAGGTAAAAATGTGCCTGGATAATGTGTCTTTAATAATAATGTGATTACAATAGATTGAGCACTCTACAAAGTACTCAATGGGCAACGTACGTTATTTACATTTTTTACACATTGTCGGTGGCGTGGCGGCAAGTGGCCAAAGTGTGCAACTGTGAAAGACATCATACTACATTGTCTGCGCCGCCGCGATCCAACTCGCTTAATTAATCCACCACATTTTTGTTGTCTTTCGTCACCTTTTAGGCAGCCGTCTAGTAGAATTTTCTTTCCTTTTTTCCCACTTTTATGCAGTCTTTTTAAAAATGCGTTTCTAATAGAGCTTACAGATCTTGGCTTCCCTTTGTACGCGTCTTGATTTCTCTTTTATGTCACTGTCTCGTTAAATTTTTAAAATACAACTAGCAGATTTTGTTTTCTCCTTTTTTTTCCTTCTTTTTAATATGCCGACAGCTTCTTCACGTTAATTTTTTTGGGGGGGTATGTAGTCAGACTCTGAAAATCTTTGAAAAATATCTTTCACAATTAATTCATGTTTCTTTGATTGCCATTATAATAAGCATCAGGGCCCCGTTGCAGAAAGAGATCCAATCGATTGTAAGTTACAATTGATCGTAAGTCAGAAAAATTACGTGTTTTAACCAATCAGATTTGCGCATCTAGAACACGTGATCTGACAGTTTACGATTAATTGCAACTTACAATCGATTGGATCTCCTTCTGCAACGGGGGCCCTGATCTTTCCTTGGTGGTTATAAAATGCTCGCCAAATTAGTAAAACATGGCTTTCATGTAGCATTTTTTTGCAGAGCCATCTTTTCGATTTCTTATACAGCTAGCTGATTCATTCCCACTTCTTTTAACCTTTTGATGCAGGCAACAACTTATTTATTTTCCTGTATTGTTATCAAAACTTGGCAACATCTTTCTTTCCTATTTTGTTTTTCTCAATGCCACTAGCATACTGTTTTCATCATGTTTTTTTTGTTCTTGTTGTATTCAAATGCCATTAGCATCTCGCCTTGGTGTTTATAATTAGCCAAACAAATGATCAAGCGATTCGCGAAGTGGCTCCGACAACTCTAACTAGCGTCTTATTGTGTTCACGTCACGTCATCACCGCGCATGTGTTACATCACTTCTAGAGTCTAATGAACTATACACACAGAGAAAAACATGAAGATCGACCTACTAGTATATATTGTACATTGTATGTGACTTACCAAGGCCTATTCATACAGCTACAGTCTTAGTGATTAAAGAGATACTTGATTATTACCAGTTCTTTCTAAGAAATTATTTGTGAGAGTTTTTGCTTGTTTCAATTTTGTATGAAAGTGCTCGTCGATGTCATTTGGCTTTAAAAATTAGCGTTCAACTGTTTGAATCTTTGTAACTAGTTTGTGTGCATTACATATATTAACACTGGGCCAGTGTGTATTTCGTACCATGTGACAAGGTGTTTGCAAGGTGGCACTCTGAGACTGATACAGGAATCCGGACTTTTTAATATGAATATTAATTTGCCTATTTCTTGGGGCAACTCAGTCCCTGGCAAGACATGTGTCCAAAATTGAAATGATGCATTTCTTAAATAGAGCAATTTAGGTCTTTAATGTCTGCAAATTGATTGCTTGTTAAGACACAACGTAATGACAACTCCAGGCTTGTTTGTGTGTACAAATTGTCTTGAATATTTCTTTTTTGTTCCTCCGGCACTCCACTAGATCAAAATAAAGTCATACAAGTTCAACTACCACATTGTAAAACTATTTCCTACTACATGTACACGCTTGTACAAACATTTTTATTAAAGAATTATCATACTCTTCCTTTATAGGCCTACTCTTTTATACATCATCCTTCGTTTCATATTTCATTTATAATTTGACATCTGAACACTTCAATCGTAAATATCTTTTTAACGAAAGGGAAATTTGAAAAACCGAAACCTGTCCCATGCTTTTTGTTGTTGATAAGAATACAACAAGGTATGAGGGAACCGCTAGAATTTCAATGGGATTTTGAGGATTTGGACAATGTTACTAAGTCCCTTTAAACTTATATTAATAGCGACATAAAGAAAATACAGAGAAATTCAAACTGAGAAAGAAATCTCAGGACTGGGAATATATATTACAGGTTTCCCACCAAAGCTATATAATCCTACATGATGTCAAAAAAGAAAGAAGAAAAACGAAAAGATAAACTCTGTGAAGTGTGACTTCGGATTTTATAACAATGGGGGATAAAGAGTCATCAACGGGCACAGAATGAATGAAAACCAAAGTCCTAATGAGTTCCCTTCAAGAATAGCGGTTATCAGCAGGAGCCAAAGGATAGACAGTTGGATGGCTGAGAAATACTTTTTTTTAAAAGAGCAGCGGTAAATCGCAAAAAAAAAGATCTGCTTAGAAGTAAAACTGTAAAGTCAAACTGAAGATGCGAACAAGAGGGAATAATTATGTACTACACCCTGATTTTTTTTTTTTTTTTTGCATGACATGCTGTGCGTACTAATGATAGAGGACACTTTGTTTATAAAAATAGAAAATCTCAGAAGACTGAGAAGGTGGGGGGGGGGGGGGGGAATTAAGAATGGCCAGAGAGACAGAGATGGAGAAAGAAACAGACAAACAAATAATGAAATAAATTGTATGCATACAAAGGAATAAATGAAAGCAGGAAAGAAAGAAGTATAAATTGTGCAGGAGTACAAATACACTGTATCTGTGAAGGAAATGAACACCATTTAATTACTAGGACATTGGAGAAGAAAACAAAATTATTGGAGAAGAAAAAAAATTATTCTTCCAAAGACAAGGAAGGGATAATCATTGCAAAATGTGTACAAATTGTGATCTGATTAATAGATGCAAGATCACGTATATCTCACCCACGACAACAAAATGGCAGGGAATTTCAAACCATAACATGCTTACACATGTATGTAAATCCAGTAGCTACCCACTGACTGGACGATCCCAGATCCAGCTGTACTAACGGACATGCTAATCTGCACTCAACTGTTATATTGTTTGATAGAAAGTTTCTTGTTTACTAACTGCATTGTTCTTGGGATCTCTACTGTATAGTCTGTACACATGTCCCTGTCAAACTTATTGAGGTTTATGGAGGAGTGGTCTACACCCATTTGTTCTACATTGCATTCTAAGCAAAGCTTGAATAGTTCAGTTTTGGTATAGAGGGCGCTTCAAGAAATAATTTAGTTGTGAGTTAATGGAAAACTGAGAGTAAAATTGAAAAGAACACACAACTTTAATGACAGAATTAAAATTCTGCTTCGACTAAAACTGTTCTACCGTAGAACACCATCGTCAAGCACCCTCCAAGCACCTATACACATCTTGCTTTTAAAGACGTTTCCATGAGATTCACCTCCATTATTATCCGAATGAATATTCCTCAACATTATTTGCATTCATGATTAAAGTTTCCCGTTTGGACAGAGAGCGGGCGCTCTTTAAAAGCAAGATGCATATAGGTGCTTGGGGGTGCTTGACGATGGTGTTCTACGGTATCCCTTTAAACACTGGTACGCTAGCCCGGGGCCAATAAATGTAAGCGTTGGGCCACCAAAGTACATTGATGCTTAATTCCACTGGCCCAAATGGGCAAACAAATACTGTATATCAGATTTTGTTATGTTTTTCTTTGTTTGGGGCCACTAGGATTTGAAAAATCTTGTTGTTGTTACTTTGCCCGACTGGGCCACAAGGCAAAAAAAGTTAATGTCTAGCATTGTGTTAGGTCTCCTTCATAATTTTGCTGAAGGTTTAATTTCCCCAAGTTCTACTATCCTGACCCTCAATCCTAAACCTACAGTAACTCATTCCCTAATCCTAATGGATAACGCTAGTTATCATCTAATCCTAATCGTAAACCTTTGAATTCAAATTTTACTAATTAATAGGCAAGTAGATGTAAACCAAGCGAGCTGTTAGCCTTACCAGGAGCTTTAATTCAAATTGTACTATTTTTTTCTTAGACAAAATAGATGAAGACCAAATGGGTGTAAGCCCAGCGAGATGTTACCCCTTACCAGGACGCCACTAATACTACACAACTACATGTACCCAGTAAGTACACTTTATGTGCTAAGACCCCGTGTAAGACTATGGACAAACATATGTTCAATGGAGATCTATTCATTTCGTGTCCTTCACTATACAGAGAGCCCATGGTCCATTTAAATGATCCCTTTCATTGGGAGCTCTCAACCATTCAGCCGTTTCTTTTATTTGACGTTATTTTTTTTTGTATTTGATCAATGTCTCCAGTTTTTTCAATGATGCGTGGCAGCGGGTGCACTCTGTCTTTGTACTTGTAAATAATTTTTAAAAACTAATTCATGGAAATGATGTACATTTAAAATTTAAAAGTCCCTCATTTGACTCTTTTTTTTTTTATTTGATCATTGTCTCCAGTTTTCAATGTTGCGTGGCGATGGATGCACCCTGTCTTTGTACTTGTACAAAATCGTAATTTATGGATATGATGTACTTTTAAAATTTTAAAGTCCGACATTGAGCATTATTAATTTGAGAAATATTATGTGAATCAATTTGAGACAAAAAGAAATGAAATGAATTTATAACCTAACTAATGTAACAAATGTTTGTTTTATTTGTTGCCTTTCCTTTCCAATGTTATTATTTGTGTATGTGTATACTGTATGTAATATCTTCCATGCAGAAAATACAGTTCTTATAGACCTCCTAATTTCCATCAACATGTATGAAAATGTGGCCTTTTAATAAACAAAGGATTTAGTCAATAAACAACTGTTTTCATAAAATATAAGACATCAAGGATTAATCACTGACCAGTGAGATGTTAAAATATATTTAATTAAAAAGGGAAACTGTGGTTTCGTACGATTAACATGAGCACTACAATTAATTAATGAAAATGTCCTTTTCAATAATCTACCCTCAAACGTTAAGTGGACTTAATACTTTGTCTGGTTTCTAAATTAATTGACACCAATATAGTATCATTATAGTTCCACATTAAAACAAAAAATTCAATCATGTTTCTTCCAAATTTAATTTGATAATAATTGAGTCCTTGATAGTCCATTTGTATACATTGTTCTAAACAATGGCTGTTCCGCATTTAGTTTCATTTGTCTTTCTGCTAAATTAATTTTTAAACAGTTTAACCTCAGTTTCTTACATTTGTAGTTTATGGAGCTTCTTTCAATTTGATAGAATGAAAAGTAATGTATGTACTATAAACTATGCCAGTCCAGTTTTGTTTATGAGATGATACAGAAATAATATAATATTTGATCAAATCAAACAATATAATTGGTTTAGATTCACTTGTATTTTGTCTCAATTAATTTATCATTATTAGTGGTAGTGTTTCTTATTCATAAATACAAAGCAAGCTCATCAACATAAATTGCTTCTTTTACATTGAATTTTATGACTAGAGAAGTTCTTAGTCCGTGCTAGCCTATTCCAAATTTATACAGAACTATAGGTTTTACCATTTGATCAGTGCAAAAATAATGAGGACAAAATAACAATGCTTTTTAATAGCAATTTTTTAATTTGTCTTTCTTCAAAATTTTCACCATATTTTTGGCCATATTATCACACAAAACAAGTGTTCAGCCTTGACTAGAAGACATGGTTAACCACTTGAGGACAATGCTTTTAGTAAGTTTTATAATTAGTCTTTCTTCAAAATTAATTTCACCAGTTGGCCATATGACCACACAAAACAAGTGTTCAGTCTTTACCAGTAGTACATCGGCATTGTATAGACATGGTTTAACCACTTGATGCACAAATAATGAAAAAATCAATAAGTCTCGAATGAAGACGTGATGTACAGGGGTATTAACACAGGTTGCTTCAGCGATCATAGCTCATTATTTATGCATGGGTGGGGGAGGGGCCCCAACAAAGACGAAGCCGATACGGATAAAAGAACGGGACCTTTAAACAGACGAGGCCGTTTTAACGGTCCATAATACAGCTGATTTCAAACACAACACAGTGGCTTAACAATAGATCGCTGGGCCTTTTCAAAGACTCCTTTTTTAAATACAGGAAGCCTTACATATCTCTAGTAGCCTCGCAAGCCTATAATAGAGAAGATGAAACGGGCATCAATCAACCGATTGTACAAATAGAAATTTATGTTTCTGTTAGGCTATGAGTATGGACCGTTGACCACTGTATTCATTTTGAAATTTTCATAGAGTTCTGTAATTGGTTAAGAATGTTTTTTATAGAAAACATACACAAATATAAACCTTCATTTTTTTTTTCATTGAGTTCTCTAAATGGTTCAGACTCTTTTCATAGAAGCACAAACAAACAATGAACCTTCATTTTAAACTTTCATTGAGTTCTGTAATTGGTTTAGACTCTTTTCAGAGGAACATAAACAAAAACCTTCATACCGCATTTGAAGGAACAAAGGTTTAGTTATTATTGTAACGGTTTTGGCTTAGAAGGTTTCACTCAATTAAGAGGTTCCATTTTACAAATGTTTCTTTTTTCCTCCTGTTTTTTACAGTGACAAGTTTAATCCACATTGTTTTCTAGCTACATGGAACTTAAAGGGGTAGTACAGTTTTGGTAAGGCTGAACTTCAGTAACCAAACCTGGACAGTACTATTATAAATTAATAGTTATAACTCTACCATGCTTGAAAGGTATACAAAATTACAAACGACTAAGTAAAAAGCCTGTTATCATTCAAAAAAAGCCATTAAAACACAAGAGGGCGCTTTCTAAAAAGGCATTGGTTTCAACCATTTTTCTTACAAAATTATGCATGTGATGTTTTATTGAAATAATGATTAAATAGAGAGATTATCAACAACTATTTAAAAAACGCTTTTGAAAATTTTTGAAAAAGTGCAAGCATTTTTTTAATTTTTTGAAAAAATCATCTAATTATTTGGGCCCCAAATAATTATAAGATCAGATATATTTAAATTGATATTTCAGCCGTTTCTGGGTCGATTTTGACCAAATAAAGTTTATTCTGCCATTAAAATTGCATGTTCTCTCAAATTCGACACTCAGTTTTTTATTACCTCACAAACAAATTGTGATGTGCAGCGCCCTCTCTACCAAAACTAAACTACCCCTTTAACCAAAAATAATGTTCTGTTGAAAAGCCAATTATCTAGTTACAATTGTTCTCTTGGGAGCAATTTTAAACTCATTTTCCTATAATAATGTTATCCAAATAATAATCTAATCAGTACACAATAGCAGTTATCTTTTCACAAGTTTAATTTACAGGCCCTATAATTTCCGCCTTTTATTTATGGAAACCATATAACAAAATGTACGTAGATCTGAAGTTCCGCAATTTACTAAAAAGGAAATACTATTACACTTTTATATTATTGACAGTTTGAAACCATAATAAACAATACAAACAAAACTTGTAAAAAATTACTAAATTATAATTCATATATAAATTCCCATGCCTTACTCAAATTGAAACCAGTTTTAATAAGAAATAAACAAAACATATCTAAATCAGGAAATTAAGATGTCAAATTTGACCCCTGGGACCTTGCAATGCAATTTCATCAATTTGCATGCAAATTTAAAAAGAAAATGGTTCACAATTTACCCACACATTATGTTCAGAAATCATGTTGAAAATAGTTCCAAAACTTTTGATTTATAGCATCCTGTCCTAATAAATTGCCCTTATTTTGTATTTGATGTTTATGAAAGATAAAATATGCCCCGATACAAATTTAGGAAAATTATTAATTAGTGTAAATGATCAAAATTGAAACATATCAGATGTTTAAAATAGTTTTCAAAATAAACCCAAACAAAATCAAACTAAAGAAAGTTGATTTAAAATTATTAATAATACACTACGCATATATATTTAAAATGATAAAAACAAACAAGCTACACATCTTACCTAGGATGACTAAATTAACGAAGGTTCCGTTGCCGATATTCTCCAGGTCTTCAAGCTGAATGATCTGGCACTCAAAGATCCCTGCATCCTCGCGCACGACGCCGTTAATCTGCAACGAGGCGCCGTTGGGCTCGAGCTCGACACGGCCATTGTACGGCGCACTGACGATGGGGTCGCTGGAGTCGAAGAGGACGAAGAAGGGGCGTTCGATGTCTTGACGATTCCACTGAAGGATGAAGAGCGCGATCGGGAAGTCGGGTGCGGGCGTTGGTAGAGCTTGGTCACATGGTAGGATCACAATGTCGCCGGCACGCGCCTCGATCACGATGGCACCCGAGTCTGTAATACAAGGGAATAGAGAGGAAGATTGTTTGATTTGTAACTTAAACAAAAGAAAGATGAAGAGAGATTGATTTAATAATTGTAACTGAAACAAAAGAAAGTTGAGGAGAAATTCATTGTTATTAATTTGTAACTTAAACAAAAGAAGAGCGGGTGATTGTAGCGCTAGGTCACATGGTAGGATCACAACGTCGCCAGCACGCACCTCGATTAGGATTGCACCGGAATCTGTCAATCAAGGGTATAGAGAGGAAGATTTATTGAATATTTGTAACTTAAACAAAAGAAAAGTATGATCAATACATACATAAAAACAGTATATCAATTCAATAAAACCCCATGAATAAACCCAAAATATACAGGTAAATGGAACTGATGAATAGAAATGAGTGCAAATTTTGAGACTTTATTTGACTTGAATATCAACATCAGCCTTTTCAAATGTCATAAAAACATACATCTATTTCAAAAGACAGCTTCAAGAATCAAAACTGATGGCCGGATGTTGTCATTTCTTAGAACTTTCACTGTACTATATCAATGAAATAAGAGTATTTGAACTTACATGTAGTTCTAGCCTACATTTTAAAGTAAATATTATGCAAGACAACAAAACACTTGCAAAAACTGTAATTAGCATTCACGGCTCAAGATCAACTGTTATGATTTCAAATAATAAAATATGCATCTCCACAAAAAGTCTGAAGTGGGGCAACAAATTATTTGTCCTGAACACTTTCAATACCAAGGACAGTTTCAAATATATATAAACTCATCATAATATTACTGTTTAAAGTATGGTACTCGTTTCTAATATTTAGAGGGTTAAAGAATCGAGGACAATATTTTCATCTGCCCGCGAGCGCGCTAATGAGAGGGAGTGACGTCGCATGAATAGAAGGCCGTAATTCACTGTCTGCCAGTTATGTTTTCTCAAAACAATCATAATGATTATGCTCCGGGGAATGTGTACACAGGACAATTTGAAGACATGGGAGCGAATAAATGGCGGTTTATTAGGTGAATCGCAAAAGTGATAACCTTCTTTGAAAATCATATTTTTGTTGCCACGGGTGATTATTGATGAAAGAGATCAAAAGAAGCATAGAAAAACTGAAGAAGATAGGTCATGAAGGGAGAAAAGAGAGGGTAGGTCTTTGACTTTTAAAAGTGGATTAAGAGGGGCTAAGCAACTGCTATTGATTTCAAGATCAGTGGAAGAGGAAGACTTTTATTGAATCTAATAGCATGTACATTTACATATTTAATCAATCAGGATAAACGATTGATATTAAGAAAGAAAAATCCCGTTTGTTTCATCCACTCTAGATAATGCAACTTCTTTTGTTACTAAAAACCTGCTGAAGTATACATGTACAGCTATATTTTTACCAAAAAGTAAAAGAAAATGTAATAATTTATCCTACTTGACTTGAAAAAAAAACAAAAACATGTGTACTGTAACACACAGTTGCATTTTCAAATGTCTTGTTTAAACATAGACTGCCAATATTGAAGGGACTAATATATTCACTATTATGCAAATCACATAATAATGTCTTAAACAAGATTATTATTTGAAACATATTATGTGGTAGCTAAATGTATGCAAATTGTGACACCTTACCAAGAGTACATAGATCTATAGGCAAGTCATATAGCAGTGCATAATTAAAGGGATTTAGTAACTTTGTTGAGATGTGCAAAAACTGATGAATGGTTGATGCAATGTATACTGTTGTTATCTCATATGTCCTCAGGGTATTGTGTGAAAATTTCAGGTCAAATGGACAATGTATGGCCAAGTAATGAGCGAAAATGCAAAGTGATATTGGGTGATATTCACCAACTCACTGCATTCACTTTGTACAGGGATGAAAATCTCGCCCGGAGATTTTCTTATCTAAATACTTCAATCATACATATCTTTGTAATGAAAGGGAAATTTGAAAAACCGAAAACTGTCCCATGATTTTATTGTTAATACGAATACAACAAGGTATAAAGGAACCGCTAGAATTAAAATTTTATTTTGAGGATTTGGACAATGTTACTAAGTCCCTTTAACCACGAGCTATTAAAAAGTACAGTCATTGATAATTACTTGCAAAACATCTCTCTCCACTCTTTATGCAAATTAAAGCTCCTCTGAGGAATAATTAACCAGTGTGATCTTAGGCAGCATAGTCCCTATATAGAGTTATTATGGAAATACCAGGTTTTTAATAAGCAGTGGGTTTGTGCAAGATCACAATCTGTGATCATAATTGACTTTGAAGTGTTGGCCGTAATTAGAAAATGATTAAAATTCTTCCTTGCTCATTTGCTAAGTTTAGCTGCAGTATGGTGTACACATTGTAAAGTAAGTATGCTTGCTGATATTATGTACACGTATGTAAGATCACTGAAGCTATTAACCATACTGCACACTGTAGCTTCGTGTAAATGAGTCTTCTTATATAACTTTGCACTTGCAATGTACGAATAGATACATGTGTGTATCTGCATCATTTTATAAAAGAACTTGTGTTTACAAATTATGAAGGGAAATACAATGAAAGTCCAAAGGAATACAAAGTAGAGGATACAAATGAGAAAAAAAAGAGGAAAGAATAAGAGAACGAAGATGGAAAACAAAACAAAACAGAAGTTAAAAGATGATCACAGGTATTCTAGGAATTAATACAATGAGAAGTAAAAGGACGAATAACAATTGGATGAAATTCAAATCATGCTATGTCCAATAATGCATAATATCCTATCGAGGCTTGCATCCGGATTTTTGGCTCAGAAACAGAAGAAATGAGAAATTGCAGGGACTATAAAAGCATACAGTTGAAATGAAGAGGATAGAAAGAATAGAAAAGGATGAGGAGGAAGAGGAAGAAGGAAGAGGAGAGAAAGAGGGAGGAGAAAGATGGATGGATAGATGGAATAACAGGAGGGAGGAGGAAGATGAGGTGAAGAACATGGCAAGATATGAATGGGAAAAGATGAAGAAGGAGATAAGAAGATGGCCTTAGCTTGGTCCTCTAGATACAAAGGGAATTCTACCATTTTCAAGCAACAGGGCCCACTTTTGTATGCAGATGCTCAAACTTCAAAGAAAGGAAAATGGGCTTGAACTTCTTTTTCTTTTCTTGAAAGGAAAGGGATACAGCTGCCCCTCACACCTCTAACAAAGAAGGGGTGATTTATGTCAGGAAATGAGGATGGAAATTGGCCCCACATACTGTTTTGTACAAACATGCTCTCTCTATATATAAATAAACAAACCCAGAAATACAAGCATGTCAATATAGTATCGCTGGGTTTGATCAGACATCGTGGACATTAATGAGCTTTTTGGATGCAATAAATAACATTTCTAACATAAATTATGAGATACCTGTACCTGTATGCATCCTAAATTCTGAAAATTATAATGAACATTATCCATACATTCTGTACAAGCTGACTCCCTTTGTAATAAGCTCATAAATATACAAATTGTATGTTAACAGATAATAAACTCTTACTTTTGGTTGTAGCCTGTAGGGCAAACATCTCTGGCATTAATTAGCTTCTTGACAGAAAAGTACATGTCTATGAATCTAGCATAAATTACATGTACGTGATGTAACAAAAGGCGTCAAATATTATTAGTTCATGTAAACTGTATGTGTAGTGTAGGTATTACATAATCAGACAAGTAGATATAATTTCAATTACGTTGTAACGCAACAGTGCGGCAAACATTCTGGGGCACTTAATTAGCATCTCGGGTGTAAATTTATGAAACCATCTTGTTGGATTGTACATTATTACTGATATATCACAGTGAATATAGAGTACTATAATATGTTTGTTTAATTTGTTTTACTTCTGTTTCATTGGTATGATTTGTTGTTTTTATTCTATGAAAATGGTTCACTTTGTTTTGCTATTTATATTTGCCAGTTGTATTTGTAGACATTATGTACGCACCCATAACATGACTAGATACTAATGCTAAAGTACACCATCGTTTTGAATCATAATCAGTACATAGTATATATCAGTGAGTCTAGCATTGAACAATTAAATCAAAATCTTTGATTGTACAAAAGTTTAGTCACAAACTACAAAGGACATGGTAGGCCTACAAAACAAGCCAAGTGGCACGCCACGGGCACTCCCAATCCTAGATCAGTATCTGCAGATTCATCATCCACCTTTTTATTGTCATCGATTCACAAATTATATACAGCGAAATCGATTTTTAAATAATAATTCATGAACAGTCATTACAGATTTTTAAATAATAATAATACATGAACAGTCGTTATAAACAGATTTGTTGACGCCTGCCGACAACTTGAACTTCTAATACAGTTGTTAAATGAACCGAAAACAATTAGCGCAACAAAAAATGACAAGACCTCCCTGCCTAAATTCTATAATGATGTTTAATTCACAGGGGGCCCCCCTTTGAAATCTAACTGGGAGGTCTTTAGGCTTTAACAAAGGTTTTGAGAGATAAAGGATTTAAAAATTGACAATACTGGGTTCGGCTGCATTCTGTTTTGTCACACTCTGGTAATGTTTTGTTGTGGCCCACGTGTGCCGATTTGCATCAATTGAATATCACACCATTAGAAAAGAAAACGTTTTCAACCCACTGCCTATAGTACTACATGTACGTACCCTGGTATATCTTATGCTCACTGTGTGGGACTGTGGGATGACAATTGACTTTATTAATATAATCATTAGATTTTTAATTAATGACTATAATTATGATTATTCAGGGAGTGGAGATATTTAGAGACTCTTAATTAGCTGTATAATTACAGGGTTTGTCACCTTATTTTGTGCATTACAGAACTTTATGATTTTCCCAAAAATGGAAAAACAACAAAAATAGCAAATACTTTTCTGTACATTTTTCTTGTACATGGTTCATCCACTTCCTAACTCCAAGAAAGGTTTGAGTAAAATTTCTTTGTAAAACTGTACTATAACAAACTGTGATACTACATAGTACATTTACACATAAGGTACAGTGTATTTCTAAAGGCAGATTTTGCTGCTTAAAAATAGAGTTCCTTATATAGATTCATAAGGTTTTAAATTTAAGAATGAAATTCCTCAACTCTTATGCCCTACTCTGACCCCCATATATGTACCTCCCTCCAACCCAACAAAAAAACATCTATCAATTTTCATATTATTTATTGATTGTTTTTACACATTGTCCCCCAATCACTCAGTATTAAATAATTAAATTAACTTGACAAGTTGACGCGTTTTTACAATAATTCATAATCGAGACCCCCTCAGGGAGGTCCATATCTGATCTATCAATTATTTTCATCTTGTTTTCATTTCTAATCCAGCCTTTTATACCAATCGAGCTACTTAGGAGTCTTTATTGGCATTCATAAAATAAGTCTTTTCTATCATTTTCATTCTTCATAATCACTCATTTGTTGTTCTCTTTCTTCACATTCACATGCATAAAGAGGTCTTTTCTTATCATTTTTAATCAGAACCGTTTCTTTTGTGCCGTCATTATTCATAAATAGCCCATTTCTATCAATCAATATTCATGAATGCTTAATGGAGACAGACAAACGGTACACAAAACAGTTCTTTTCAATAAATTTTCATTTTTAATCCTGCCTTTTTCAACCAATTGTTCTCTCCAATTCATATTTCACAAAAGACCTTTAAAAAAAAACTATTTATATCAATCAATCGTCACGTGTGTGTAAAAACCAATGGAGACAGACATTATACAATGGAGCCACTCATTCATATCTGATCAAACGTACGGATTGACAGATCATTTCTCCCGTGTTTTGATTTTGTTTGGCAAATCTGGAAATCTGACCCTCGATCTATTGAATCTGTCTGTACTATTCTATTAGGGCTCTTTCATCCGTGAAGGGTCTTGTGGTAATATACAATGTAATGCTGATCGGAAAGTTATAGACAGTGTAGACTAGTATCAGGGACTAGTATATGTTTCATATACTTGTATGCATATATATAAACATTTTCCGATAACGATATTCATGTACAAGTACGCAAGTACGGAACTGTGCATAATTGTACGGGCAAAATTTGGGAGCTTTAATAAATACTGGTATACAGATTACTATTTTACAGAGCAGTGGAGTCTGGTCTATAATGAAGTTTCAAATTTACCACGTTTGGTATAGCAATTATTGATGGAGATCTATCTAGATTCACCAGATTTAAAACCCCCTTTTCCCAAATTTCCCAAATCCCAATATGTCTTTACAAACAATGATTTGTATTATTACTTTCCGTTAATACCATCTGCACCACCAAATCGTACCATAGAGTTACAATTTTGAACGATACATACCACTGAACAACCCACACAAAAATAGGTATCTCTGTAAAAGGCTGAAAATAGTTGTAGAATATAGAGCACAAATTTGTACACTTTACACTCATTATGTGTCGCCACAAAACGTCTGCGATATAATCGGTCCACCGATGATTCTAATTTTTCCCCCAGTTGCACATTAATTTGGTCATTATCATCATTTATGAATCCTCATTACTGGTGCAATCACAATAACACAACACGGTTGATAAAGCCACTGTCATTTGTGGTCGATGCCTTTTTCACAACTTTACAATAGGCATCCTAATTCTTTTTACAACATTTACAAAAGTATTATTCTGATGATAATTTGTATAACCTTTACAAAAGCATTGTACATGTAGTTCTTTTTACAATTTATGAAACCATCATAATAATTTGTACAACATTTACAAAAGCATACAGATAGTTAACGGTCCGACAATGAACTGTACATAATTTATAATAATACGTTAATTCTGTTTTTCTTCATTGCTTGAAAACCTTCTGATTTTGCTTTTATGATTTATCCTAGCGGGTCATTACCGAATCCAATGAAGCAATTTAATGTGGATAATATTGGAGTATAGGATGATTATATAGCAATTACGCCTACAACCACAGCTCCGGGGCATTTCTGATAATTTGGTAAACGTGACGATTTCATCAATCTTCACATGGGACGGCAGTGAATTTATTTAATTTTGTGTTTACTTTAAGAGCCTCAAACGCGTTTCACTTTTAATAATGGTATTCTTGCCCTGCACTTGAGTATTGATTTAAAAACACTTAATGTTCAGCACTTCAGTCAATGCAAACTTAAAGGGATTTGTTGACGTGTGCAAAAAGTGATGCGTGGTTGATACAATGTACATGTATGTTTGTTGTTGTTATCTGATATGTCCACTGGGTGTTGTGTGAAAATTTCAAGTTAAATGGACATTATATGGCCGAGTAATGAGCAAAAATGCAAAGTGATATTCACTAACTCATTGCACTCACTTTGTACATAGTTTTCGCGGTCCAGTGGATAATTTAAAGGCATATATGCGTGGGTTAGAATGGGTAGTCAGCAAATTCCAACTCGTACTCCACCGTAATCTCCCGAGCTAAACTCACGATATGTGTTGAATCAATCGAAGAGCGGTGCTTCTTATGAAATTGCATGCAGCACACAGCTGGTATAGATCTATATACCGAGCGAATTGCTCGAGCTGTCACCTGAGCCCTGAGGCAATCGCTGATAAGATCAAAAAGCGGTACTGTGAAGTCGGTGCGGTTAAGCGTGTTACGTAATAGTTTCGCTCGTAAACATCTCTGATGGAATTCCATTCGACCATGATTCGACTAGTACAAATATTCCGAATGCGATTCGGGCCTTCGTGAAGTGGGACAGTTTGCGATCGCTACTTA
This sequence comes from Echinarachnius parma, assembly GCA_037951105.1. Classification (NCBI taxonomy): domain Eukaryota; kingdom Metazoa; phylum Echinodermata; class Echinoidea; order Clypeasteroida; family Echinarachniidae; genus Echinarachnius; species Echinarachnius parma. Next base: position 79,794 of record JBAMJV010005216.1, read on the forward strand.
TAACTGAGCCAATGGGGATTACGTACCGTGCGTAAAAGTGCGCAATATGGAACCACGCGTCGAATATACCGGTCTGAATTCCCTTTAACATCTGAACACTTCAATCGTGAATATATTTTTAACGAAAGGGAAATTTGAAAAATTGAAAACTGTCCCATGCTTTTGTTGTTAATACGAATTCAACAAGGTATGAGGGAACCACTAGAATTCCAATTGGATTTTGAGGATATGGATTTACCAACCTCATCAACAAAATCAAAATCACTCAATTTGTCTTCACTGCTAGGCACAGCAGCATGTATCTAATGAGTTATAAAGCAAAATAAACTATTACTCATAACAAAAAAATTAAGAATACAAAATATTTAGTAAAACAAAATCTACCATTCATTCACTCTCTCTCTCTCTCTCTCTTCACTGTTCCTTCTTTCACTCATTCTAAGAACTGAGCTACAAAAAGCAAATACTATTTACACCCCTTCACCACTTGATCACTTTAGAAGCTCTACAATAGAACGCACCCCCTCCAACCCATTCAAAATGGAGTTTGCGTAACGACTTTGCCCCCAAACCCCAAAGAGGAACAAATCTTGCTGTTCATTGTTTGGGAAATTGGCAACCTGCTCGAAGACAATCAAATGAAAGGCGAGAAGAAACTTGTTTAATTTGTCGTTTTAAGCTTGCATTACGCTACAGTTACTGTTAAGAAGCAAAGTACAAATCTTTCTGGACACTGATTGAGAACTTTGCTCGGGGAGACAATAAAAATGTAAGAAATTTTTTTTCTGGGGAAAAAAAAGGAAAAAACTTGTTTCGTTTGTAATTTTATGCTCAGGATACTTCAGGGGGTGATGTAGCACATTTTTCTTTCCCTTTTTCTTCTCTTGAGTATCGGAGTAAAGCGACAGGCGAAGTACACCTCGTTACAATGTTTTCAATTCATTAGCCGCGTGTGCATAATAGGCACAATTTCTTTTTCCTTTTTCGTTTCGTTTCTTTTTTTCTCTTATTTGAGGAGGTTGAAGAAAGTGTAATAAGACTATATTGACAGCCCCACCACTGCTTTTGGGTAAACACGCTTTTATTTTGGGAACAAGTTGTTACTATTATTGGTGAAAGTGTGTCTCATGGGTAATAAGGATGGGTCCAGAGGGGATCCTTTAGAATCCAAAATCCTTGATGGCTCCTCCATTCAATACGGGATTAGGAGGTGTTGCCCTCTTCTGCTTCAAGGGGCACACCCCCATCCCCAAATAAGTATGCTTGATGATGTCTGAAAGAGATTTTCTCTATATCCGTTTTACCAATGAAAAGTAGAAGTAATAAATTGCTGAAAACTGGTGCAAATAAATTAAGGAGCCTATTAAAATACATTCTTTAAAAATCATAATTATATATTTGTTTAAAGCTTTCTGAGTGCTTGTTATAAAGTAACACAATCAATTTTGAACTAAATATTCCTATAATTGCTGACATCCCTTACCCCCCCCCCCTCCTCCATCCCCCAAACCTCCCCTGCTCCTTCTTTTTGTTTCCCTATTTGTCTGAATTTGTTCTAACAATGTCTGCCTCTCTATTGTTTTCAGATATTATATTCCCATCTATCTGTGCTCTAATTCTCTGATATCTATTGTCATTAACCTCTAATGCAAGCCTCAATTTTTAATTAATTCATGGAAGCCTGGAACAACAGTTCTAGTCAACAGTCTAGTCGCCACGAATCCCGACACTACAGTTTGGACGGTTAGGCTGCGCTTCACCTGCTAAGCGTCAGGTTTCCAACCGTCCCCCTCTTCGTTTCACAGCACACACAACCCAACAATAGGGAGGCAGAGGATTACCCCCCTGGATAGGCTAAGTCCTGTTTTCTTTTTGCCCTTTCTGTCTCTCTCTCTCTCTTGCCTTTTCTGTCGTTCTCCCCTTCTTCTTGCTTTTATCTTACTTTATCTTACATGTTCTTCACCTGCGCTCTCTTTCTATCTACAGTTCATCAACCAATCTATCTCTCTCTCAATTTTAATATCTCTTTTAAATTGTTTTACTTCTCTATCTCTATCTATCTATCTATCTATCTATCTATCTATCTATCTATATATCTGTCTGTCTGTCTGTCTGTCTGTCTGTCTGTCTGTCTGTCTGTCTGTCTGTCTGTCTGTCTGTCTGTCTGTCTGTCTATCTATCTATCTATCTATCTATCTATCTGTCCATCTATCTACCTGTTTGTCTCTCCCCCTCTCTCGCTCCCCCTCTCTTTCTCAACTTCTCACTCTCTTGCTCTCCATCTGTCTCTCTGTATCTCTCCTCCCCTGGATGCGGCTTAGTTATGACAAAAGGGGAGGGTGTCGTATTTTAACGTTTTCTCTTCACGTTTTTTTAAATGATGCGAGGGGCTGCTGCTTTTTATAGGTCGGCTGTCTGCACAACATGCGGATGAGATCGAAACAGGATCGAGTTTGTGGAATCCTTTTTTTTCTTTCTTTTCTCTTTTGTGGGTTTGTTCAAGTCAATCAGTCGCATGTTGAACATGAATTAGGGTTGGCTTACTCGGGGGCAATATGTTGCATTCACAATAAACAGGTTCAATTATCTACATTGTGCTGAATTTTAAAACGTGTTCAGAATGTGCTTGCGAACGGAAAATTTCTTCAGGCGTGTATTTAATTTGAATTTTATGTTTTAAAGGTAGACAGGAGAACATCAACAACTCATAATGTAACAAAAACTATCCTGAAGAAATTTGTTTAAAGGGGACCACCAGGCAAAGAACACATAATTATATATTTTGGTACCCTTTTGTGATATCAAATAGATACCCAACGTTTTTCAAAGGGTTGTGTAATTCATAAACAAAGCAATTAATTACCACCACTTACGGAACCACCATTATTTTGTGGTTCCGTATGGGCCAAACATTTGCGAGTGCGCCAATGCTATTTACGCATATGTTTGGAGACAATAGAATCCCGGACGATTCGTTCACTCTGGACAAAGGTAGTCTTCGTACATGCAGACCCATGAACACATGCTTTAGAATGGTGATGCATTTTCCAATTTTTTTTTTTTTCTGGAAACATATTTTTGTGAACTTGTTGATGGAATGGACTACTAAAGATGTTACCTTTCATTTAAGTAAGAATATTATTTGTGGGTGGTGGTACCCTTTAAGGCACATGTGCATGAACTCCATTAAAATTGGTTGCAAAAACATTGTAAGGAGAAACAATACCAATAAGAACTCACAAGAAAGGGTGTTTATAAAATTAATAGAGACTGGCCTGCTGCCTTGCTGGCCATACAAAAGAATTGATGTGACACGGGGCAGATAAGCATATTTTGCTGTAAGTACTGTAATCCTCAGACAGTACTATGCCTTGAATTTAACAAACAAAACACAAGACACTTTCACCAGAATCGGAAAAATTACAACCCCTTCCAAGAAAGCGGTTAAAATGGGTCCTGATACATGGTCTTTTTAGGTCATGGTTATCATTTTTTGTTTATAATATAATCAAATAATGATGGTCGTAACGAGTGGGAATACGCAATAGAAGATAGTTTTCAAAATAAACATAAAATTTAGCTTTAAAATGTACTACAGGATGTAAAAATGTTTTGAAATTTGTTTCTTTACCCATGCTAGGAAGGTGCATAATGTATAACATAAAATCCATGTATATTCCACATTTCTACTCAAACAGACTTACAAGTAAAGATTACTAAATAAAAAATGCTACCTTTTAACATATATATGATCTTGCATTTGAACCTGAACAACCTCTCAACCTGTAGCCTTTTCTCAAGACAGGACCTAGAGGGCATTTAATTATTTACACAGCATCTTCCCAAATGGGATGTAGTGACTGACTAGTGTGAGGGGGAGGGAATGAGGGATTGAAAAATAATTGGGGTCGGTGGGTCATTGCTTTATTGGGTTGATGAAAGGACTGCACTGCAGTAATGTGTCTAAATTAGTCCCTCCACATCGCCTAATATGCCCTGGGCACATTTGATTTATATGTAAAGCGCAAAATATACGCTCCAAAATTCTTCATTTACTTGTACAGGCACGTTGCGTGTGCGTATATATCATACTATGTGATATGACCTGTAGTACACTTCAGCGAAATAAATTATTTATAGATCTATGCAATCTTTGCTTTCACTGGAAAAATATAAGTTCTGAAAAAATGTATATATTTTCACATTTGTTCATCTTCTACATTGCAATTTCCTTTTGCATCGTTTAATGATTTTAGAGCACAGTGAGCATGTAGTCTAGTGCAGTGCTTCTCAACCAGTGGTCCGCGGCCCACTGGTGGTCCACCAGTGGGCCGCGGACCACTTCCGGGTGGGCCGCGAGGTCGGCCAAAATGAAATTTTTAAAAATAGATTAAAAAAGAAAATAAGATGCGTCTTATTTTAAGTGACCACAGCTGAAATTATAATACATGTTACCACGATTTTACTTTCTTATTTCCCACAAGCAAGCTCAAGAGTCCCATTGAAGGTACATGTATGTAGACAATTTTTCGGCATTGCAAAGTTGGATACCACACAGTTTTCTATTTTCTTCTGTTTTATTGTTTTTTTGTCATTTTTTCCAATATATGTTTTTGTAAGGTGGGCCTCCAAAAAATTTGTAGGAGCCAAAGTGGGCCTCGAACAAATTTGTAGGGCCTCGGGTTAAAAAAGGTTGAGAAGCGCTGGTCTCGTGGCTGAATGTTAGTTATCATCCCTGACAGCTCCCTCTAAATCTCTAAATCTTTTTTCTCCAATAAACTTTGATTTTATCTGGTAAAACTATATTTTTCACCTTGTTTGTATCATGTACCTCAACATTTCTCTTCAGTATCCTGAAAACCACAACCAAAATATCGCTTTATTAATATTAGAGCAGGTAGCCTAGTGGCTGAATTTTGGTTATAAATCACCACAGACAGCTCTAAATAAACAATCTTTTTCTCAAATAAAATGTCATATGTTTGAACTGCAAAATTATGATTAAACATTAATATAGCAAATATGTCATCTCCTTTGCTGCAAGTTTCAATTGCATCCTCCCCAAAGGCAAAAAGTATGAATATGTCCCTTTAATGATATGTTAGACTTAGAGCATGTATTCAAGAGGCTGAATGTTAGTTATCACCCCTGACAGGTCTAACTAATCCTGACAGACCCCTGTGAAGTTCATCATGCCTGAAATACAAACACTACAGCGGTTTGGCCTTTGCTCAAATTGAATGTAAGCAGTTTGGGGCGCATTTACACGTAGTTTCGCCTTGAAATCATTATGAGAAATTTCCTCCCGTTGATGTGAACTTTATTTGCATAATGAATAAATACAGTACTATAATTAATGTACTCACTTTGTACAATGCATGTGATGCATTAAAATCATGTGCATCAATCAGTTATACTCCACATTGATTTGTAGCCTCTTCTTTTTTGTTGTTATAAATTCCCCATTTAGGTTAAAAATCATCAAATTTGTCAAAACTGATATTGGATGTAAGTTTGTCCTTGACATCATGAAAGCCTCAACGTTTGTAGTAGGAAAGAATTAATTCTTTATTTTAGGCAGCTACTTTTTCAATCTCATGGATATATATCACAACATATTTCACATAATACTCTACGGTAATTTTAGGGGTTACCTACTGATTTAAGGGGGCTATTTTGAAAATTAGGGGGCAAAATTGGCCTTCCCCCCCCCCCCCCGTGTAATTCCTACCCTGAGTAGTAGAGAGGTTGGATTATCTCTCATGTAGTATTAGGTTGCATTGAGCTTCCATTGTATCAACATCACTTTCTCATACTACTCTTCAATTGTTTTCACTCCAATCATTTTGTTTTTAATTCAACTGCTATCAATTACAAGATGAAGTGGTGATTAATTATCTGATTATATGCTAGATATTACTTGTTACTATTCTTTCATTGTTTTCACTCCAATTATTTGTTTTTAATTCAACTGCTATCAATTACAAGATGAAGTGGTGATTAATTATCTGATTCAGTTTCAGTTGTTGATCTATAGATGCTAGATATTACTTGTTACTATTATTTCATTGTTTTCACTCCAATCATGTTTTGTTGTTTAATTCAACTGCTATCAATTACAAAATGAAGTGGTGATAAATTATCTGATTCAGTTGTTGATATATATAGATGCTAGATATTACCCATTACTCTTTGATATAGACATGTCAGGCAAGTAATATTACCAAATTTCTAAATTTTTGTGGCCCAAAATACTATTGTGGCTCAAATCAAACCAAACAAAAAATAATAAAATATGTTGTTGGTGTTTGGTTGGGTAAATAAAATGTGGAATGCTCACTTATATTACTAGTCTAATGCCAAGTTCCATCCTTATACTATACACAGGTTTGACTGTATTAACAAAATCCCATAACTACCTCCATGGTGCAACTCCCTGTTTGTTTGTTGTTTGTGGTCCTCTCTACCAACATTTTGAGTGGAGTCCCCGAGTGTAATATACATTTTTTTTTTATCAAGAATGTAATTTAACACGACTCCCTAGGGTGAAAGCGGGTCATGATTTGGGCACGTCCCCAAGACAGGTTTAGATGAGTCCCTCCTGAGTTCATATTTGAAGTAGGGACACAATTATAATGTTCTTTTCTGGGCTTCTTTTCAATTCAAGCCTTCAGAAGTTTCTTGCCCGAATTTCAAATCATAACAGAAAACCAGAAACAGGACATTTGTTTGTGTAAAAGCGCTATATGATCCTCACAGGAATTGTGCTAAATAAATTTCCATTAATATTGTTATTATTAGTCTATGAACACTGTACTCTGTGCCTCTCTTGCGCTAAGCTAGGCAACACACTGAAATGGATCATGAGGATGCAATATCTTTCAGGATAAAACATTCAAACGTAATTATGTACAAAATGAGTTCCTCGTGTGTCAATGGATGTTAATTAGTGGGAAACATGTTCAGCACTTCAAATCGGTAGACGTGTAAACAACTAGAGCATGATGAGAATTGATAAAGCTTCATGTTTTGAGAATCAAATTTTCTAAGTCACATTATTTATAAACCGATACCATGTGGTTCAACTGGACCATGTTCATTGGCTTTCTGATTGCCGTAACCATGAGGCAATTTACAATGTTACTTGAGCGTTAAATTACATGTGAAGTATTTTGAAAAGTGTATAATTTCCTTTTATCAGAATTTATGGTCTGCAAGACACATTTTCCATACTGCATTGTGGGTGTACACATTTTCCCCGCTTTATGGTTGCTGGTGATCTCATACTTGGAAAAGTGTGATTTGCAATTTTGTTTACCTTATGATTTTGAAGGTCATGGAGACACAATTTCCATACTGTGTTTAATAATCATGTACAAATTGATTTAATCTTAATTAGATGTCGTTATCTTATACTTGGACAGAATTTTTTTTTGTGAGGGGTGTTCAAACTCAACTTATTTTGAGTTGTCCACCGTTTGATTCTGGAAGGTTTTAATTATGATCTGGGTGTGTCCATGATAATGAGAAAAAGTTAATGGCACACACCCAGAAAGAATTAAAATTAAATCTACATAGAACTGTACATTTATGTTCCAGACAGGGCCAGCAAAAATAAGTCCACACTCCTCAGTAGCCTTCAATGGTTATTAACCTGTTCCCTACTAGATGTTGCAATCCCCATAGAGTTAATACATGGTCCACCAGCTTCCTGTATACAATGAGTTAATTTGGTGGTATTTAATTGTAGCTTGATCTATGGGCTTGATATTAGGGGGAGAATTCATGCAAATCGACAGGAAGTGGCTAGGTGTGATCACATAATAAAAATAAAACTCTAATTGCCACATTTAATCCATCATTAGATTAAACAAGGCGGAGGGATTATCAACTTTAGACAACACCTAGGGGGATTAAATAAAAGATTAATGAGGATCTGACAAGATTTGGGAAACAGGGGAGGACAAATTAACAAGGCAAAGGGGGTTTTAATATTGGTATTAACACAATGTCCACCAAGAGATCGAGAAGTGGTTCCCTGGTCCAACTCTATTACATCTTCTGTGAGTTCTCTATCATCCACAGGCACAGGTCCTCTAGTGTAGTAGTACAAATATCTAGCGGACCATTCCAAGATGGTGTCAACCAATCTTTTGGTGCATGACATCTACATGTAGTTCTAAGACAATTTTGTGGAAGAGAGTTTATGTAATCCCAGGATGGGTACTGGGTAGATGATATATAATATGCCTTCAGGAGAGTTGGTGAGGGTTTATTTGCCAAGCAAATGTGACTTCGTTAATAGTTGGTTTTGTGATTAATTTTGCCAATAAACAGAACAACATTAAAATGAGAAGTTTGTTTGGTCAAGGAGTTACTAAGCACCTCATTTACAAAATCCTTGGAATGGTAATGATACTGATAGTGACATTCTGTGTACGTAAACTCTCAAGATTGATATTTTGTCTATACAATTTTAACTTTTGAAAGTTTACTTACTTTTTGAAAAGATAATTTCCAGTCAGAAACAAGAATAAGAAATGAATACATGATAAATGATTGATTGATTGATTGATTGATTGATTGATTGATTGATTGATTGATTGATTGATTGATTGATTGATTGATTGATTGAATGATTGAATGATTGATTGATTGATGGATTGATGGATTGGTGGATTGATTGATTGATTGATTGATTGATTGATTGATTGATTGATTGATTGATTGATTGATCAATTGATAGGATGAATGAACAAACTAGAAAACTGAAAATTAATATGGGACCGAAAGAAATACACAAATGAAGACACAAACAAACAAACAAACAAATGAATGACACCAAATAAGCTATTTAGAACTGAGTCTGGTAGCAGAAACACATGTGTAGACAAGTCCCCAAACCCCCCCCCCCCCCCCCCCCCCCAACCATCCACCCCCTACCTCCCTTTTCTGGCTCGAAGCTACCGATCCAAACACACAACATTCAGTTTCTGGCTTCCAGAGTAAACCAGAAAACCAGAAACGAAGCCGTAATAACATCCTGTCTGCCCCCCAGCCACGAACCACCAGTCGTACAAAGAAAATCAATTTGTACGACAAGAGTCGTTCAACTCTTCTCGGTCCCGTCGACCCGCTCGGTACGACACCGGTGGGGAGCGGAGCGTTCTACGGAAATAAATTGATTGACTGGCTCTAAATGGAATACTCTCCTATTGATTTACGATATAAATTATATTTGGATGGCCCACATGATTCCATTTTAACTATCACTCGTGGACAACATGATTGTTTAATGTCCCAATACGGGGGTCGCTATTTGGGGGGTTATGTTTTTGTTGTTGTGGTGTTAGCTATAAAATATGAATTGACTGATAAGAATCTAATGTGGTTCCAATTGAAGGGTGAACTTTTGGACTCAATTCAAATTCATGGTGAGGTTTGCAAGTGAAATACAATGTAGACAGGAATCAAGCAGGAAAACTTTGACTGTTTGCAATGTAATAAGTGGAGATGGTGCACACAATGTGTGCTGGTTTGCATTGTATCCTATGACCAGGGTAATAATATCATTGTAAAGTGCTTAGAGATGATTATCAATCATATTCTAAAAGGCACTATATAAATCGAGTATATTTTAATTTTTGTATTATTACACCTACAATATCCATGGTGTAATCAAGGAGTTTCAAAAAATTGAAGCTCCTAGCTTAGTGTAATGTAGTCATGTACATGTATACAGCTTCATGTACTGTGGGAGCAGCGATGCCTTAAAGGAACTACAGCGTCTAGATAGCCTAATTTTCACAATTCGGGTCTCTATAAGTAATTTTTCCCGAAGAAAAAGAATTTTGCATTCATTTCTCATGAAATCAATCAATTTTGGGGTAATTAGTAAATATCTTATTGTCCTGGGAACGCCCCTTTTAAATCGCCAAAATGTGACGTCATCTAAAGACCGGACTAATGAACTAAATTCTGTAGATGACGCGTCATGACGTAAGCAAATGAATTGTCAATCACACGTCGATCACGCTGCCTATTCCGGACGCTAAATGTGGGTGGGGCGTAAATTGGCTGCTAAGTAAGATTTGGCATCAGGAAACTAGTCTTAAATCACTACGGTGTTTATTTTCATGGATTTTTCTTCGGCAAACCTATGTTTCAAGTCATCAACTATGGAATAAGTGTCAACATACGTTGTATTCTGTAGGTCCTTTAAATTTATGTAAATTAGCTTGTTTACCTACAGCCCACAACACAAGGACTCTGGAACAGGATCTTGTTTCCATCACAAAGGCAAAGATTTTGTGTCCACAAAGTGTGACAAGGGGGAGCTTATTGCTACTTCAAGTATCTCAAACACTTGCTTGCTTGGACTTCTTGTTTCACTTGATTTATTTATTCGATCATGCCCATCTTCAAATCTTTCCCCCCTCTTACTTTAAAATCACTTTCACTTTCTTTGTCCATTACTTCGTGGTATGAAACTTCAAATTGTTCTCTTTAATCTTAAAGACATTTTGTTCTTCTTAATAATTTGTTATTGATTGTATCCCATTACTTAATCATGCACAGATTCAAATCTTTCCTCTTTTTAAAAAAGAAGTTTGGTTATTTCTCTCATTCTTCACTGATTACTTCAAGGTGTACAAGTTTAAAACCTTTCCAGCTTTAAGCCCCCCCCCCCACTTTCTTCCTTCATTGATTACTTCACACATGATAGCCCTCAGATCTTTCTCTCTTTAATTCATCCTTTCATTACTTCGTCATGAAAACCCTTGAAATCTGTTATCTCGTCATTGTTCTGATTTAAGACCGAAATGATACATGAAAGCCCTTGGACTGTTCTCTCTTAAATTCATCCTTCCATAACTTTGCAATGGAAAACCCTCCAAAACTTTCTCTGTATTCTTGTCTGTCTAAAGACAAGAGGATACACCTGCCAGCTTAGAGGGATGGCTTTGATGTGCTTCATTGGAGTCTTCTTGAAGAAAAAAAAATACTTTGCCAAGAAGCAGAAAAGTAGCTTGCGAAAACAAATCAAAGCTAACTATTGTTTTGAAATAAATAAGATTTTAAAGAAAAGTTTATTTTCCCACATCTAAACAATTTTGTTTGTAAGAACATCATCACTCATCAAATTTTAAGAGTCTTTTCCTAGGGTTAGGGTTATTTTTGGGGGGTAATTTTTGTAATTTGTGTAATTTTTTTATAAATTTCATTTATCCTGAAGCACACTCTATATCACTCCTTATTTGTTCCTCTAAATTATGTACTTACTCATTTCTATGTTCATATACAGAATTTAAACCAAGACATTACAATAACTCTTTGATCATAATAATATTATTATGTAACATGATGTAACAAAACATTTCCTATCGTGCATAGTACACGCACACATATTGTAAAGGTATTACAAATCTCTAATCTTGCAATTCATAAAATCTTTTGTATACAGGAAAAATACAATTTTTACAAATATATATCGAGAGCATCAGCCAAGATATTATCTTTAGAAGCTACGTCCTTTCTTCAATACGTATCTAGCCAGTGCCTCCATTATTGTACGTTCAGTATGAAAGTACACAACGTCTTCTCAGTGACCATTGTGTACGATGTATGTAAATACAGATGTGAGGTGGGTGCATTATGAAACTTGTTGGGCGATCTATTGTCTGCCTGTCGACGTCTTACAACGGGATAACAATGGTTTCTCACAGCTAACGGGACTCAAGGGGGTGTGTCCACATGTACTATTTAAAGCCTATAACGGTTTGTAATACACTGTAATACAGAGAATTTGTAGGTCTTGATACTGTGCAGTGAGAAATCAGTTTCTTTCATTTGGGACTTTTCTTTATTATTGAAAGATCTGATTATAGCTACAGGTACATTTACTTTTATTACTATCACTCACTAGACCACTGGAAAGTAAACAAAAATGATTTGTACAGTACAGAGTACTACTTCAAATAGTATCAGCACATGTCATTACAGATGCTAACTGGTAATTATTGTTGCATAATTAATAATGAATAATTGGTCAATACATGGACATTATTGATAGATATGATAATGGAAGATTTAAAGCTTCATGGTAAATTGCAATTTGAACTCAATACTGGATACATACAGTAACACTACATGTATAATGACTATATTGATCATCACTTGTCATACATGCATATAACATGGGCATTGTATCATGTAAAATTAAAGCAATAAAAACATACGAGATACCGATGCCTGTAAATATATGCACACAAACGTACACATATTAGTGTACAAATGTGTATGTGTACGCACCACTAATTGCCAATATCATCATCTCCATTGAGATCGTTCCAGCTAAATGGACAAATTAAGATGCACTGAATGCTCCCCCACCCTATCCGTTACACTCAATCAACTAGCAATGCAATATGTCTGGGTGAAACATCACTAGAGACATACCGGTAACATCTATTCCCCAAATCACAACCAAAATCTTTTAGTCATGACCAAATTGGCGCACCATATCTAATAAGACGCACCCAAATCAGCTTGCCAAACGGTGCATGCCTAGTTTTCCAACCGATAGTATACCGTATCTCTAATAGGCGCTACCAAATCAGCTTAGCACAGATTGGGGCAAACCCGCCAAATCAAATTTGCGCTGTCACGGATGTTAGCTCCGCCGCGGAACATGTGTAACGCCGGGAAGCAGCTACGATTATTGCCGCTTTCTTCGCCCGCTTGTGGCTAAATTGGCCGAATAATTGCACCCGAAGCTGTCTCCGGGGAGGTTGAAGAGCATTTGTCTCATCTGGCGCGTTGTCCACAGACCATAAGACAGCAGTGCCTTTATTTACTAGATTAATAACCTTTGAGGAGGAATAATGCAGTCTTTTATTTTCTCACATGAATGAAATGTTTGGTGTAGTGTTTTTTTCCTGTATTTATTTCAAAGAAATTGTTTACTCTGAGAGGAGGATGTGAAATTGTGTGAACCTTTCATAATTTCTAGGGCAGATAATAATTGACAGAACAGAAGACAGCAGTTCCTCAATTGATTAATAACCTTTGATTGAAAGAATGAATACTGGAGTCTTTTGTTCTCTTAAATGAATTGATCCTGGTGTTTTCCCTCTTTTTCAAAGAAAAGTTTATGAGGAAAGGATCTGAACCTTTCATAATTTCTAGGGTTTGACAGATCTCGAGGCAAAAGTGAATATGTGATTGCATCATTAAGAAAATGTTATTCATTTTGTAATATGTGGAGAAATAAATACAATATTGTAGCTCTACAGCCTGCATGCAAATTGTGCATCTATCGATAGACCAAAGAAGTAAAGACAACAGTGCATTTTAATCCACATCTTTAAATTAATCCATTCTTTCTTTGGGTGCATCTAACTTTTCTTATAAAGACTATAATAATGTATTTTGAAATTTGTTTCAGACTTGTCTTTAGCATGTGAAAAGATTAGTATAAAACTCATTGTAAAACAAGGATTATCTGCTCAACAAATGCTAGATGTAATCTTTTTTTCCCTTCATGGTAACTTGTTCGGGTGAGTAAATATTAATAGACACATGTACATTTTGCTTGCCTGAAACTAGAACTGGGTAGCCCAAAACAAAACCAAACATTAAAAAGTCTTTCAATGTTGTTGCCAAGTCGGGCAAGTAATATTTTGATAATTTAAATTATCCAGACACAAAGCTTAATTTGTTTTGCCCAAAACCAGCAGGCGAGTGATAATTTCAAGCCCTTTCCACATGAACAAAATTAATAAGAAAAATATGTGCATAGTTTTCACCTGCTTGTGAATCAGATCTGAAATGCCGCTAAAAACTTTGATTTTCAATTGATTACACGAAATCAGTCTACCCATGAGTACATCGTTTACATACTATACAGTACATGTGCATGCATGTACAAACACACCTTTTACATGAATAAGCATGACACCAAACTCCCTCTCCCTCCCCTCTCGGCAAGTGCTAATTTCTAGCCCTGTATAAACACACTTTCCACATGGACAAATTAGTAAGAAAAATATGTGCATTAGTTTTCACCTGCTGATGAATCAGATCTGAAATGCCGCTAAGGACTTTGATTTTCAATTGATCACACGGAATCAACCTAGTCATGAATTTACATAATTCACATTTGTGCAGAAACACACTTTCTACATGGATCTATAGGCATCTGATGCCCCCCCCACCCCCCCCCCCCCTCCCTTCCACCCCTCTTACCAACCCTAGCCTAGAGATACATGTACTCGTATTGCAATGTTTGAACTATGTTGGCACTTTCTACTTGGCATCTGATGCCCCCCTCCCCCCCCCCCCCCCCCCTCAACTCTCTAACCGACCCTAGGGATACTTGCATTGCAATGTTGGTGTATACTCTATACAGTGGACAAAGGAGTTATACCAGATCAATTTCCTTCATCATTGCTTGGTAGCAAATACAAATTCATGAATACATAATTTACATTTAAGTTTAACCACACTTTCTACATGGATCAGCATCTGACACCCCCACCCCCCCCCCCTCTCCCCACACCCCTCTAACCGACCCTAGGGATACTTGCATTGCAATGTTGGTGTATACGGTACACTATACAGTAGACCAAGGAGTTATTCCTGTGTTATTTTCAGACCAACTCATTTCCTTCATCATTGATTGGTAGCAAATAAAAAAAAAACACTGGTGTTCAGAGTGTGACTCAGAACCAATCTGTGATTTCCAGCTGTCTCTTAATTAAATCTGAAAATTACCTTCTTTAGGCTGAATAAATGAATATATTATAGATCGGTGAGAAAGAAAGGATGCCTTCTTGCCAAAAAAAAATGAACCTTCAAATAATCAAATGTTAAGGTTCTTTATCTTTATTTCTTATGAAATTTAATAGAATTATCACACAAAAGGTGAAATCTGTCTGCAATAATTGAATATAGATGTAATTAACAAGCTCATGATTATAATAAAGTAAAAAGTAAAAAATAAAAAATAATGTTAAAATAATGAATTAATGATCCAATTAGTTTGTGTTAACTACCATTCTGTTACACAGGTCCTAGACCTAGTGCTTTGCATACACATGTAAATTGGCTCTAGATATTTACATGTCTAATCCGGAAATAATATGGCAAATCATGAATTATTACTATTTATGAACAAAGATTTTATTTACAATTTTCCAAACATTCACAGTTCAAGCAAGGTTGAATTCAGTATTAGCAATCAATCAGCCATATTTTGTTCCGAAATACCCTGCCATTCATACAGTTTCAATTCATACCATTCAACAGAGCTTTACAAATAATACAAAATAGTATAACCACAACAAAATGAAATATAACCACATGTTTACCGAATAGTCTAATTGCTCTGGTTTCTGGTTTACCTGTGCCTATTGTGGCGCTTTATGTTCCAGGCTTTAGTCTACACCCATTTGGTCTCAATCTCATTTAAACTTCCCTTCCAAAACTCCAAACTTGACACCTCCCTCCCCCCCCCCCCCCCCCCCAAAAAAAAAAAAACCTTAACATAAGCTTAATACACTAATCACATCTCATAAACAGTGCTCAAAATTAGCATAGGCCCGCTGGCCCGGGGCCACTAAAAATTAGCTTCGGGCCACCAAATTTCATTGATCCAAAATTCTAAAGTTTTTCTTTGTTTGGGGCCACCAGATTTGGATTTCGGGCCACTAAAAGTTGAAAAATCTTGTTTTTACTTGCCCAACTGGGCCACAAGGCAAAAAGGTTAATTTTGAGCATTGTCATAAAGCAAGCCTCCACACTTACTTTTTCTGTACCAGTTGGCTCATTCAGGCAAGTAAAATCATACATTTTGAAATTTTACTTGCTCCAATATAGCATTTACTTGTCCGTTTACTTCTAGTAGATGAGATATTAACACATGAAATTACATTGTTCTCTTGAAGCTGAAGAATTATTTAGTTGGCCAATCAGGCAAGCAAACTAGACAATTTACAATGACATTTTAATTGCCCAACATCAATTTTTACTTGCCTTGGGCAAGCAGGCTAGTGCTAGTGTCGAGACCTGGATGAAATGGTTTTCGACCAACTGGGTATAGACCAAGCGGCCAGTTACCATCATGGCTATATGCTCCAGTAAGCACAGTAGGAGAGTTAGTTTTAATCAGGTTTCACTCCAATGGGGGGACGGATCATCGAGATAAAATATCTATTTCAAGTTTCCAACAATAGCGACAACAATGGAACGACATGGTATTTTTGTCCCACTGAGATCCTTTTTTTTTTTGTATCTATGAAGCAATTATTTTCACTGAAAATGGGGCTCATTGGTCCAAATTTAGTGATTTTAGTCCTTTTTGGTAAAAATTCCAAACTCTACAATGGTCTGAGTAATCTGAGGTATTTGATTCCCAGGGAGATCTGATCTTTTATTCTTCTTCTTTTTTTTTTTTGCAAATTCATCCAGCATTTTATTGATACAAATTTAATAACAGTCCAAATAAAGTTCTTTTTTGGTACAAATATTCTAAACAAATCTGACAAAGTATTCAAATTGTATATTTCATGGTGATCCCTTCAAATCCATCCAGTATTTTATAGATAGTTCAAAAGTCTTTTTAAAAAAACACAAATTTCCACTTATTTACAATGGTCTTAATATCTCAAACAATTATTCCAATATGTGCCTCCACATCTTTGGAAAATAGTTGCATAATTTATTGAGCACTTCACACAACACTTGATAAATGCACTCAAATTCAAACAGTCCTGACTTAGTATAAAATGTTTTAAAAATGCATGATTCATGCCTCTAAAATATACTTTAAATGTTGCTTGTAAGTGTCGGTTTCCATGGTGGTGTATATAATACGTGTGGTTTACGGGTACACCATGTGAGATGGGTGGATTGGTAAGTCCTGAAAAGGACTATGGTAGTCCTAGAAAGGACTGTTGGTGTAGTTCTGAAAAGAACTGTTGGTATTCTTTCTAGGAGAGTTCTAAAAAGAACTGTTGGTAGTCCTAGAAAGGACTGTTGATAGTCCAAGAAAGGACTGTTGGTAGTCCTATACAGGACTGTTGGTATTGCGAGGAGAGGGTGGATGGTAGGAGGGACTCAACGTTTTGAATAGGTTGACTATCCGTCGTCAGGAGTGGCGACGGATAGTCAACCTATTCGAAACGTTGAGTCCCTCCTACCATCCACCCTCTCCTCGCAATACCAACAGTCCTTTCTAGGACTACCAACTGTCCTTTTTAGGACTCTCCTAGATAGAATACCAACAGTCTTTTTCAGGACTATCCCAACAGTCCTTTATAGGACTACCAACAGTCCTTTATAGGACTACCAACAGTCCTTTATAGGACTATCAACAGTCCTTTCTAGGACTACCAACAGTTCTTTTTAGAACTCTCCTAGAAAGAATACCAACAGTTCTTTTCAGAACTACACCAACAGTCCTTTCTAGGACTACCATAGTCCTTTTCAGGACTTACCAATCCACCCATCTCACATGGTGTACCTGTAAACCACACGTATTAAATCTATACTTGTCATGTACATGTATCTTTATTTCGTTGTAGTTTTTGTTTTAGATGAAACTGGTCCAAACTGTCTCCCTGTTCAAATTCTAACATGCAAAGTTCATTCAAATATCATTGGCAGATTATTTGTAAAATCCACAAGTATCTATTTCTAATTTCACAACCCCATGCGTGTCTGTGTTGTACATGCTCCGTCTCATTAGCCTTACACAATGGGACTCAAATTGGAGGGCAAATGTTTGCTTTTTGGTCAGCGGAGCAGAAAGGGAATCAAAATAGAGTAGTAACAGCTTAGATATTATCAATATTTTATTGTATATTACGTTGGTATATTGTCATTGATGCACTTTTATGTAGAGCTGTACATATTGCTACCATAATAGAGAGCTACTAAAAGCAGAGGCAACTAATTTAAAAGATGCATAATTTAGTTCATGTAGATAGTCCTGCATACAACATGTACAGAGACAGTGTGTCATTGTTTTTGTAACTTTATATTGATGCAAAAAATAAGGGCTTTTAACATTATTATTATTATCACCAATTATTTTCAAACCATCAACAAAACGAGAGAACATTTTTGACAGTTTCACATTTTGTTTAAAGAGGTCACATTGGACAAATTCACTTGTTTGAAAATAAGAGGCAGGAAGTAAAATATATATATACAAAAAGTGGTTCACTACTAGTAATACGGAAATAAGGAAAAAGTTTTAAAACAAAATTAGGGCTAAACAGTCAATTCATACAAGTTTGTATTCATGAATGAAATATTGTTGGGGGGACTTTCAGAAAAGGGTTGCTCTGTGTATACATATATCCGGAAGAGGAAACACAAACAAAAAACAGGAAGAAATGACTGAAAAATACTTCCAGGAGAAGACAAAAGGGGAATGTCCAGGAAGGAGGGGGTTGACAAACAAAGTTTCACTATACAAACAAGAAAACACATAAGGACAATTCTTTCTTGTAAAGTAAACAAGAAAACAAATATTGCCAGTAGAAATTTAAAAAAAAAAAAAAAAAAAAAAAAAAATTGAATGTCTAGTAAAAGGGGGGAATAACTTTCACTTTATAAACAGATTTAAACAAGAAAGAAGACTTTGGACAATTCCTTGTTGTAAAGCAAGAAGAAATGACTAAAACACTGCCAGGAAATGTTTTTGTTTGGAGGGAAAAAAAGGGAGAGTTATACAAGGAATGGGGATAGATGAACTCTTCATGTGTAGGACAAACAAACAAATTTGGACAATTCTTTCATGTAAAGCACAAAGAAAAGACTAAAATACTGCCAGAGGAAATTTCAAGGAAAAAATACAGGGCCGGGAAGGGGAAAAGACAAACAAGGCACACAAAAATCCTCATAACAACTAAGAAAATTGATTCTTTCTTCAGTAGAAAGCACGAGATGGACACAAAAACTGCCACAGGAATTGTCACAAAATTAAAGTGTGTTTTCTTTCTGGAGGGATACGGGTAGAGGGCTCATAAAAAGCTTCATAACAAATAATTAATAATACAATTGATTCCTCCTCATAAGCTTGAGATGGACACAAAAACTGCCACAAGAATTGTCACAAAAAAAGTGTTTTTTCTTCTTTTTTATTTCTGGAGGGATAGGGTGAGGGGGTGTGCAAACAAATGCCAATACATTACAGGGGGCTCCCAACGGAAACTTGCGGTTTGCGGAACAATAGCCGAGCACACGCTGCTACTGTACTTCCACCGCTGGTAGGTCGACCGGCGGCGTGCCTCCATTTACAAGGAGGTGCGAGGATTTGATTACATACGCTAATTAAACAAGCAGCTTGTGCGCTATGGTCAGTCGGCCATGCAGTGTTTAACCGATTCCCTCCGAGACTGTGAAATCCCCATTTCTTTGTACACGATACAGTGTACAGTCAAACCTGCCTATTGTGACCAAAAGTGATCCCCTGCTGATAGAAACAGGGTTATAATTATTATTAAGGTCACCTGTCTACAGTGGCCACTGTTTTTGTTCCCCTTAGGTGGTCACTATACACAGGTTTGACTGTAGCTCATCCAGTTCCTGTGGGTAATGGATTTTGAGATGACGAGGAGAGGAGGGAGGGGGGGGGGGGGGGAACATGCAGACTATTCATGGAACGTAACCATTCAAATTCTCAATGCTGATTGGTCTATATCGTATAGATGAGGGTAATTGATCAGAGGAACATTGTGTGTGCCATATGAACCGGAACAGGGAGTTCAACGTGTTTTGATGTATATTTGAGGTCAAGTTCAGAGATGACCAAATGGCCTAGAATAGATGATCGGAACACCACAAACACCTAAACTGTCATATTCAAAACAATTCTCACCCAGAAAAACTACAAAATAACAAATAGACAGATGTCCCTGTGGTACACACTTGTAATTAAATTGTGGAACATGTCTTGCATTGAAAGATTCTGAACAAAAACACATTTTTATGTCATCCTCCTGAAATAACATCAAGTACTATTGTTGATCAATTGTATAGCTTTTGTGTACTGTGAATGACCTAGCATGCAATCAAGTCCAGCTAATTAAAAATGTTCAAAAATTCATGTTTAATTCTGCAGTATTTGTTACAAATGTCAAATTTCAACACATTAGTTACAAATGTCAAATTTAAACGACCACAAAATGTTTCAACTCAGATGATATTTAACTAGTTATTTTTGATACATCATAACTGACCATTATTGACCACGGTGGAAGCAGTATTTTACAAATTACAGCAAACTGGAGTTACATGTTTGTCAAGCAGCAGCGGTAATTAATCCTCGCAAATAGTGGCAAACATTCTGAAGTGGGATGGCAAACATTCAAAATGTTTTGTAAATACATTTATTCCCACCCCTCCCCTTCTACACTCAACCCACCCCCACCCTTCTGTAACAGAAAACACTCTTCTTTTCCCGATAGAACTTTCTAACATTTCACCCCTTATTCCTTCTCTCATCTTTCCCTTTCAATACTCTCTTCTGTATCTCCCTCTCCCTTTAGCATCTCAATGTTTTCCTTCACTTCTCTTTTCCCCCTCCATCAACCCTTTCCCCTCTCTCCTAGTATTTTCTCTACCCTCCCCCTCCCCCCCCCCCCCCCCCTTCTCCCGGTCTTCTCTCTATCCTTCTTTCTCTCTTTTTAAGCAATTAACTCATCTCTCTCCCCCTCTCCATCCATCTGTTCTCCTTGTTCTGTTTTGTGTTTCTCTATCTCTCCCCCCCTTTCCTCTCTATCCTTCTTTCTCTCTGAGTAATTACCCCCCCCCCCCCTCACTACCCCTCTCTACCTCCATCTCTGCTCTTCTCATTCTGTCCCTCTCTTTGTTTTACTACCATTGTAACTTGCTTTCCTGACCCAATTTACCACCTTTCTCTACATACTTGTATAACCGAATATACTTCAGCATGAATGGTTCCTTTGACACAGCGCCGCCTATCCAATATTTGATATGAAAGGGAGATGAGACAAATGTAAATATGGTCTTTGAATAAGGGTCAGTAACGGTTATTCTTTAAATACTGACCGCTGCGCACAGTCGCATGCATGTAGTGTATTGTGATACATATGGATTCAATGGATTTGCTGTATTTATATATGCTTGCTGCTATTGGCTAGAAATATTTCAAAAAATTGAAATTCTTTGAAATTCAATTTATATTTGTATTTAAACAAATAATTGAGAATAAGTCAAATGCAGACCGTTCACACCTTTTATGTGTACTTGTTTGCTTTACACATATAATGTATTTTTAAGAATTAAATTGAAAAGAATTGGATCTACATCTATAGGATCTTGAACCTCTAAAATTACAATTGAATTTACCACACAAACAGATTATTGCAGTATGTGTACAAAGGCCCATATGTCACTGATTCTGTGAAGCTTCTAAAAGTACAAGTAAACATTATAGGTTACATTATTATTAAACCTGTGTATTTTACTATTTCCATATACACGTGTACATTACAGTTCACTATAATCACAAAATTGGCAGCATTTCCCTCAATGAAAAAACAACAAAATGGGATTAAGATGAAATTGATGTTCATCTCTAATAATATTCCCCTAATCTGCCGGCCCAAGCCAACTGGAAAATGGAATCATAATCTCATCACTGGGGGATGAGAATCTCATGATAGGACTTGGAGGGGGGCGAACCGCTCGAATACAGGTCGCAGAAAAATCCCCCACAAACGAAGAGTGGGAGAATGAATGAAGATCATAATTTTATTTCAGGGGAATGCACAATTTGGAAATGGGAAAGGTAGGGGCATGGGTAGGGAGGGGGTACTAACAAATTGGGATGAATTTTTGTTTAGAACAGGAGGGGGATTCTCCCAAGTAGCGATCCACGGATATCTTTCAATAAACAATACTTTTCCAGGGAGTGAACAATTTGTGAAATACAATACAGCCTACAGGAAGGATGAAAAGGCAGCATTGTACAAGTTCATATCAAAAGTTAGATACAACAGAAAAGGTTGCCACCAGCGAATAGCATGAAATAAAGAAAACAATAATTTAATGTCTTTTTGAGGATGATTTCTTTTTTAGGTATTGTAGGAGGGTGGGTTCAAATAACATGGTTATCACCATCTGAATGCTGGAAGACAATTTTTTTTACCTAGTAATATATATTGAAACATATGAAAAGAAATCAAGATCATTATCATAACTGTTTTACTAGAGGATGAACATTTTAGGATTGGGGGGGGGGGGGGGGGGGGAGGGGGGGGGGGGAGGGGACAACAACCCAAATCATGTACATGTACATGTCTACCAACAAATTCTCTTCAAACGATTATCAGAAGAATGCAGACCATAATTCTATTACAGAAGGGTGAACATTTTGTGGGTCTCCTGGAAGGTGGGCAGACGGTGGATTGGGGTAAATACCTGCCCGAAGACAGATCTCTGTCCTACCAATAACAGGAGAATGAAGATAATAATTCTATTAAACAGGGATAAAAATGTTGTGGGATGGGAGGTAGGTAGCTGGGCGTCTGCCGATTCGGGATAAATACCTGCCGCAAGACAAATCTTCGACCTACACTACATATGTCAACACATCTAAAGGGATAGTTGATTTTTGGTATAGAGGGCGCTACACAAAATAATTGTTTGTGAGATAATGAAAAACCGAGTGTCAAAATTGAAAGAGCATACAATTTTAATGACAGAATAAACTTTATTTGATCAAAATCGGTTCAGAAACGGCTGAAATATCCATAAACGTAACCATAATTTGTAATAATTGTGGAGCCCCACAATTATTCAATAATTTTGAACCAGCCGTTTACCAGAACTCAACTATCCCTTTAACAGGAGAATGAAGATAATAATTCTATTAAATGAGGATAAAAATTGTTGTGGGATGGGAGGCAGGTAGCTGGGCGACTGCCGATTTAGGATAAATACCTGCCCGGAAGACACAAATCTCATACCTACTGTACCAATAACAGGAGGAGGAAGATCATAATCTCATTATTGGGGGATGAAACAAATTGGAGAACGGTGGGTGGGTTTGGGATGAGAAAATTAACCACCTCGATCTTGCTGGCACCAGTGGTTCACCAAGTATCTTTCTTATACTCTACTTCTGATTTCAGGACCCCCTAATTCTGGACTTAGAAATCCCTAAAATTTATATTATTTTAGGGGATGAATAGAATAGTAAGAGAAGTGGTCAGTTCCTCACTCATTTTCTTCGAAATCTGGTACAATATATTCTGGCTAAAACCTTGTAGTATACATTGTACATTGAGTATCACTGCATGTAGTGACTCAATGTTCTTCTCACAGCTTGGGATGCTGAGGGTTCAACAAAACCATGTCAAATTAGGCATCTTCTAGGGATGGATAATAGAAAGAGGAAGAAAGAGAGAATACATAACATAAAGAGAAAGAGGACAATATACAAGTACGAGGTTTGGGAGAAGAGATAAGACGTTTGAATCAGTTCACGGAGCTATTGCCCTGAAGACATGGCTAAGTGGTTGTTAGTTATTTGTTGTAGATGTATGTATGTCTTCAATGTGTGTTTGGAAAGTGCCTGTGAACTTGCACAGGTCATAAACAGACATTGCTCTGAGTACAAGGTGTGTCAAAAAAATATATAATCACAGTACCATGGAGCTAAATTTTGTGTGATTCATGTGTAATTCTTTAAAACCAGCTCTACAAATATAAACTATTTTACAATTATAATGTCAAGCCAAAGATATGTTTAAATCTGGAGGATTAAAAGCAGAATTGTGTATTCATAGC
>JBAMJV010005217.1:0-37398 GCA_037951105.1 Echinarachnius parma
GCAAGCATTCTCCACAGACTGCCCCAACTCCAAATCTAATATCTTGATCGCCAACCTGGAATCCCTTCAATACTGATTTATACAATTTGGGTTTGATATGATGTTATGACCCTTACTGAAAAGACCATCACACAGTAGTTGTGGAGGTACATCTAGGTATTGTTAGAAATTGAACCTGACAGACTAAATATATGAACCTGATAATTAATCAAATGGGGTGAGGGGGGAGGGGGGGGGGGGTAACCACCCCCCCCCCCCCCCCCCCCCCCCCCCCCCCCCCCACCCCCCCCCCCCCCCCCCCCCTCACCCCTGTCTTATGAGTTCTTTCTTCTCATTTTGCACTCTTCCCATTTGAGGAAAAAATAATCTAAAATCTAAAAAAATATCAACAAAATAAATAACACATTTTATAACTTCCTTTTACTCAATCAGCACTTGTGATTATTTTACATTTAAAAGAATCAATTGTAAACAATTGACACACCTAATACATCTCCTCAACTCATAACATTATTCTACCAATGCCCACGTTACATGGATTTAGGTTATTGGTATCCAACTTATATGTTTATGAATTTTTACTACATGATTTTGTATGGGCACCCTTTTAAAATAAGCCAAGCTGAAAGGGCCACTTCTCCGTGAAAGAAAAATACTACACATGAAATAAATTAAAAAATATCTTATAATCAATTATTTCATTATGATGATATTTAAATTAACTTTCTCTTGCACTTTATTGTTATTGGGGTCAGAATATATTACCGTTTTAATAAACCTGTACATTTCCTATAAAGTATACTGGATTTTTGGAATGCGAATGATAAAAGTGACTGGTAGGTACATGTAGGTAGTAGGTTCATGGTTTGTTGAACGATTTCAATTATTGAGATTTGTATGCACCCTATTACACAAACATTACTTGTACATTTACAGCTATGTGCACAACACTATTTGTTCTTGAAACATGTTCCAAGTGTATATATTATTTTGGGGGTAACAAAGTGCAATTTGGCAATTCAGTTTTTTTGTTTATTCTACAGGAGTATGATTATGAAAGCAAACAATGGTGTGCCACCCAATGATCAATTGATGACAGAAATTCCAACTGGATTAAACTTTGAACAGTTCTAGCATTTTATAAACTGAAAAATACATGAAGTTGTTTGGCAATTTAACCGGGTAATGGCTAAAAGAGCCCCTTAAAGTAATACAAGTGCCTCTGTAAGTAATACAAATGCCCATGTAACAACTGTAACAACCCATAGAGTTCAATGCAAATCAAGTTTCTGAGAGCAATTTGAATGGAGGCAGAAATTAAAAGAAGCCCCCTCCAAAAAAAAAAAAAAAAAAAAAAAAAAAAAATTCAATTAAGCATTTCAAACCAAACAAGCTGAATTAATATTCCCAAAATAAATATTCCCTTAGCAATGATGTTGAGATTAAAATAAATTCACATGGATACTCGCCAGTTGCATTTTTTGTATAATGTATGAAATGCAAAACATGATAAATCATTAGTTCAATCTTTAGCACCTGACCAAAAAAATGTTGATCACATCATTTCACATATTTACATACAAATACTGGGTACACATACCTCACTTTGATTGAACTACAATGTACATGTTCAAACAGAGTATTTTCACCAGTCCAGCTGATATGCTGGCGGTCATAAGTAGTATGCAATTATGGAACAGCGTTTGGGAGTGATCAAGTATAAATAAATAATACATAGCGAGCTGATCATGAATAATTTGTGCAAAGTTGAGGCAAAAGTGGGATAGTCCACTGGGGGGGGGGGGGGGGGGGGGGGCAACAGGGAGACTGAAAGGCGACAAGATGTAAAGATGTTGAGCAAGGTACCTCAAATAAATAACATACACTTTACTATCTTCATAATCATTATGAGCTGAACTAATTTGTAGTTGAGGCCAGAAGGTGGGATTGTCCACTGGGGGGACAGCAGGGAGACTGAAAGGAGATTTTATAATAGAGATGTTGTTCAAGGTACTTAGAAAGAAATAAATAATATACACTTTACCATCTTCATATAATCATTGTGAGCTGATGAATAATTGCAGTTGAGGCCAGAAGGTTGGGATTGTCCACTGGGAAAAAGCAGGGAGACATAAAGGTGACAATGTAGTAGAGATGTCGTGCAAGGTAGTCATAAATAAATAACATACACTTTAATACCATCTTCATAATAATAATTTTGAGATGATGAATAATTTGTAGTTGAGGCCAGAAGGTGGGATTGTCCACTGGGAATAAGCAGGGAGACATAAAGGTGACAATGTAGTAGATATGTCGTGCAAGGAAGTCATAAATAAATGACATACACATTTAATACCAGCATCTATTCGTTTAATAATCATCTTGAGCTGATAAATAATTTGTAGTTGAAGCCAGAAGGTGGATTGTCCACTGGGGTACAGCAGCGATCATCATAATTCTTATTCTTGCTAATTGTAAAGAAGAATTGTTGATGACTTCATAAACATTGTGCATAGACTTTTTATAAGGGAGGTTTTTGCACCTCATTAGGAAGCATACTGTACATGCATGAGGGCCTTGAAGAGGCTGTTTGTAGTTCATAATTGTAGGAGCTAATGCTAATGTCTGTATCTAGTAGTCCATCTGAGCTAGTGTCTGTTTTATAATGTTTTCTTGTCAATTGTAGAGAATTATTTTGGATGATTTCATAAACATCGTGAGTAGAAAGGAGGATTGTTGGCATACTAATGAGAAAGCGCCATGCACAAGGGCCTTTGAAGAAGCTGTTACTGGTAGTAGCAAGGGGTTATTATAAACTGGGCTAATACATGGTAGGAGCTAGTGTCTGTTTTTAGTTCATCTTCAGGAGCAAGTGAGTACTAGTGTCTGTTTTAAGTTGCCACTACAGCTGTTGATAGATCGCAGCGCCTCGCTGTGGGTACTGAGTGTAGAATGACGTAGAGTCAACACATTGAACCAGCAGGGAATGTTAATGTTCCTCATATCCCACTTAGAATCGCTGCTTCCACGTAGTGTGGACGCAAACTACTGAAACACACACAAATTTAGGTCCTGGACTCCTGTGTACATTTTTCTTTTTTTACTTTGATGACATATTGAATTGATTTCACATTTTAAAGGTAGAAATTAATGAGCATAACTAATACATAATGATGTACATTTTAAAATGTATTCCCATTTGAAGGAGAGTTTTTAAATGTATGTCCCCCATGCAGGCTTTGAATCTTTGTGTACATGTCAGCCTTACAAAGCTGTGGTTTATATCCAGGGTTGTGGAGCTCAGAGCAATTTCGCCCCTTAAGTGCCATACTGGCCCTGCCATAAAAGACCCTGTTATAATTTGTCACCGACATCTCTATAAACATATTGCAGAGTGCTATTTTAAGGCAAGCAAGCTTTATAGTTGTCCCAGAAAATACATTTTCATTTTTTTTTATTTGGACCTAAATGAGCCGTAGCCAGATTTCAGGGAGGAAATACTGAATATAATGCTATTTCCATTGAAGAATATTTGTTTTGCCATTTCTAGAGCATATCAATTTGTATACATGTGCAAAATGATATTTCACTGTCATTCACTACTTTAATTGATGCACACAGTCAGTGGCGTAGGGTGGTCGGACTGATTGGGGGGGGGGGGGGGGGCTTACTTTATATATTTCTTTTTGCACCACGGATTTACCCCTAATAATGTTTTTTTTTATTGTTTTTGGTAAATTATTGGGGGGGGGGGGTGGGGTATGTGCCCCCTCCCTCCCGTAGCTGTGCCACTGCACACATTTATTTATACATGATGATGATTCAAGTGAATGTTGTATAATAAGTATTTCTCATTCTGTCGTGACATTTCAATCGTACCTTATCCAATAATGTTATGCAACCAGGATGCACAGCACTATGCCACACTAATGTACACATCATGTACATCTAGTGGGACAGTGTTCGTCACTGATGTACAAATGTAATATACATGAATGCAGCACTTCTCTCATTGCATGGCATTTCAAATGTAATGTAGGCCTGCTATGTTCAGGATTCCGTACATTATCACATCATCTGCTTCAATGCATTAACATTGCGTTTATTGCTCATTTTTAAAGGTTAGCAGCACAGCGCTGTGATTATGCGATAAAGTTGAAGAGTAAACCAAATATTCTCACTAGTATGGTTTTGGCTAACGTATAAATTACTTTAAGTTGACATTAAATGAGAAAGTTCTACAAAAATATCTAAATTGTATCTTTTTCTCTGATTTGTTGTAAAGTTCTTTAATATATAACACATAAATATATTTTCTCATTTAGTATTTTGTAATGAATGCTTTTGAGAGCCAAAAATTTGTATAAACTGTCTAAATATACACTCAAGTCCTCATATACAGATGTATTTTATTTTGTGCATCATATCTGTCACACTGAGCAAAAGAAAGGTCTTTTCGCAAGTACATTATGGCTGAATGTTCACCTAGCTTCACGTTGACCCTAGAAAGGACGTAAATCTAGCATGATGTAATGCTAAGGAGATGCCTGGTTAGTAGACATTGGCTGATTCCATTAGAAGTTCATCTCAGTCACCAATCGCTCTTGCCTCACTCGGTCATCCCAGAGTACATTTATGTTGTGCAGTAAGGTGGTTATTGGTTAAAGGGATCTAGTAACATTGTCTAAATCCTCAAAGTCCAGTTGGAATTCTAGCCAGTCCCTCATACCTTGTTGTATTCATATTAACAATAGAAGCATGGGACAGGTTTTGGTTTTCCGAATTTCCCTTTCTTTAAAATATATTTACGATTGAAGTGTTCAGATGTTAAACTATCCACTGGATAGTTGTAATTGTGTACATAATCAGTGCAATGAGTTAGTGAATATCACCTTGGATTGAAATTTTACATGTACCCAGCGGACAAATCAGATAACAACAATATACATTGTACCAACCATTCATCACTTTTTGCACATATCAAAGTTACTAGATCCCTTTAAACCTTATTATGAAATAGCACAGTACCATTAATGTGCTTGCAGCTGGTGGTTAGTTGATACTGACTGATTGCATTAAGAGTTTATCTTAGTCCCAAATCACTCTTGCCTCAATCAGTCATCACAAAGTATGTTGTGTAACAGAAAGTGGTAGAAGATGATTCTTATTTACCACCAGAGCTCCCCATCCCCTCTACCCACAGTTATGACTAGTGGTATCTTAAATTTGGCAGTACTACCAATGTGCTTGCAGCTGGTGGTTAGTAGACATTGACTGATTCAATTAAGAGTTCATCTTACAGTGTAGTCACAGATCAGTCTTGCCTCAATCGGTCATCCCAGAGTATGTTTTGAAACAAGGAATGTAATGTCACCCACACTTCAGAGTAGTGCTGTAGAATTCATTTGATTGCCAATATTGGTACCCCTTCAAAAAATGGGTTATTGGGGGTGCCATGTAAAAATGCCACTGGAAAAATACCAGTGAAAAGAAATGATGAGGTAAAATTTGTAAAAATGTCAGTGGAAAAAGTGTAAGAGGTAAAGTGTCAGTGAAAACAAATACCAGAGGAAAAAATGTCTGAGGAAAAGAAAAAAGAAAGGCTGCCCCCCAAGAAAATCCTTGCAGGTCACAAAGATTCCTCCTCTGTTATTTAATTCAATACAATCTTGTAAACACAACCAAAAAGTAGCATTAGTCAATCTAAACTGATTGTAATGCATCAGGAGTAGCTGGTGGACATTGACCAAAATTAAGAATGATTTTCTGGACATATGATTAGTCTACTTCTCCACTTTCATATCAACCAAAGATATCAAATCAAATTGCATGAACTGGGAAGGAATCAATACCCATGCAGGATGCGCCGCTGTCATTTGTGGGAAATATTCAAGTTCCTTGGATCAATACATATAATAGATTCTGGGACCTTGGAATTGCTTGAGGCATTGTGATGGCGGATGCAAATTAGAGTGATTAATCGTTGGGTAGACCCTAGCCTCCTGATACGCAGACGTAAAGGTAATGCTCAGGGAGTGGTTTTCAATCTTGACCGAGATAGCAGGGGTTCATGGTCATGTGACTAGTCACATGGCCATGTGACTAGATCAACAAAGATGTCAGTGGATTGGCTTAGGGAAGAAATCAATATCCAAGATGGGATGCAGAAAATATAGAAGTTTCTTAGATCAATAGTTGTAGATTCTGGGATCTCGGATTGCTCGAGGCCATTCAATGGTGGATGACATTGGAGTGATTAATCGCTGGTGAATACCTTCCCTCCTACACATTAATATTCAGTCTAGCCTGGATGTAATGCTCAGGGAGTGGTTTTCGAACTTGACAGAGAAAGCAGAGGTTCACGGTCATGCGACTAGATCACCAAAGATGTCGGCCAATCGGCTTGGGGAAGAAAGCAATATCCCAGATGGGATGCAGGAAATATAGGAGTTCCTTAGATCAATAGTTGTAGATTTTGGGATCTTGGAATTGCTTGAGGCAATTTAATGGAGGATGAAAATTGGAGTGATAAATCGTTGGTTAGGCCTATCCTCATAATGTGCATCATATTTCCCAAAGGACACATTAAAGGGACTTAGTAACATTGTCCAAATCCTCAAAATAAAATTGTAATTCTAGCGGTTCCTTTATACCTTGTTGTATTCGTATTAACAATAAAATCATGGGACAGCTTTCGGTTTTTCAAATTTCCCTTTCATTACAAAGATATGTATGATTGAAGTATTTAGATAAGAAAATCTCCGGGCGAGATTTTCATCCCTGTACAAAGTGAATGCAGTGAGTTGGTGAATATCACCCAATATCACTTTGCATTTTCGCTCATTACTTGGCCATACATTGTCCATTTGACCTGAAATTTTCACACAATACCCTGAGGACATGAGATAACAACAGTATACATTGCATCAACCATTCATCAGTTTTTGCACATCTCAACAAAGTTACTAGATCCCTTTAATAGTCAGTCTAGCCTGATGGTACTGCTATGAGAGTGGTTTTACGATCATGACCGAGATAGCAGTCATGTTACTAGATGAGCAAAGATGTGAGTCGATTGGCTTAAAGGGGACCATCAGGCAAAGAACAACACATAATTATATGTTTTGGTACCGTTTTGTGATATCAAATAGATTACTATTATTTCCTGGTTCCTTATGGGCCAAACATTTGCGAGTGCGCCAATGCTATTCACGCGTACGTTTGGAGACAATAGAATCCTGGCAGTCCCGGGCGATTTGTTCGCTCTGGACAAAGTAGTTCTCGTACATGCAGACCCATGAACGCATGCTTTAGAATGGTGATGCGTTTTCCAAATTTTTCTTTCTTTTTCTGGAAACCTATTTTTGTGAACTTATTAATGGAATGGACTACTAAGGATGTTACTTTTGAATGGTTGTACCCTTTAAGGAAGAAATCAATATTCACGATGCAATGTAGAAAATGTACATTGGATTAATACTGAGTAGATTTTGGGACCTTGGAATGCTTGAGGCAAATTAATGGAGAATGAAAATTGGAGTGATAAATCGTTGGTGATATGCATCATATTATCCAACTTCGGACACAGTAATTGTCAGTCTAGCCTGATAGTTATGCTCAGGGAGTGGTTTTACGATCATGACCGAGAAAGCAGGGGTTCACAGTCGTGTTATTAGATCAATAAAGATGTCGGCCAATTGGCTTGGGGGATGAAATCAATATCCAAGATGGGATGCAGGAATATGGGAGTTCCTTAGATCAATAGTTGTAGATTCTGGGAGCAGGATGAACATTTGAGTGATAAATCATTGGTTAGAACTTGGAAAGTATATCTTGAAATGCTCTGCTTCATATTACCCAAATGAGACATTAGACAGTCTAGCCTGATCTTGGTAATACTTGGGGAGTGATTGTCCCAACTTGACCGAGAAGGGTTCATGGTCACATGATTAGTCTACTTTCCTATCTCCATATCGACAAAAGATGTCAGTCTGTCTGCATGCAGTCGGTAGAAATCAATACCCAAGATGTGGTACATGAAGTATGAGTTCCTTGGATCAATGAAATAGGCTTGTGGCATGGCAATGGGGAATATGCAATTCATTTCATGTTTCGTTAAATTTCACTAATTTGTTTTAACCTTGTAGTAAAATATCAACAATATGTATTGATTCATGTAACCCAAAGGACTGATTAGTGTAGTCTGATGCGAATTCTATACTTTGACTGAGATAGTATAGAACTTCATGGTCATATGAATAGTCAACATTCCTAACAAAACAATGTTGGTTTTGGGTGGAAATGATAGAAATCAATATTTTGGTGCGGTGCAGGAACAAAATTGAGCTCCTTGGATCAATATATTATATATTCTGCGACCTTGGGCTGCTTGTGGCAATGCAATGGCAGATGGAAATTGGAGCGATTAATACTTTGTTGAAACCTATCCATATATTGCACCTCCTAATAGATACCTGAAGGAGACACTAGCCTTCTCTGAAGTCTGATGGTAATGGTAGAGGAGTGTTTCATGTGTTTATGACTAATCAACTAATATACACTATTGTAATACAAAATATATGTCAGTCTGAGGAAATTATGGCAATCAATGACTTGATGTGGCGCAGAAAATGTATGACTTACCAAGATCAATTGTGTACACATTTATAGAATTTTAGAGTTTTGATACAAGATGCAAGAAAATATGAAATACTTGCGACTGAACCGCTGAAGTATATAAAGAAATTAAAAAAAGATATGATACTGTTAATCATAACTTCACAAATATACAGGTCTTGACTCTTGATAATGTGTGAAGTATGATTCAAAAGGCATTGTGTTGTTTCGTACGTTGGCAGCCTCCCTCGAGATTATCACATCTGGCATTTATTGCCTGCAAGCAAACACTTTATATACTTCTATTATCTAATGATGGGACATAATCAACATAAATGTACTTTGCTATTTATGAATTTATTCTTATCTTGAATTGATATGAAGTTAGTCATTGTTTACTCACATTTCAAAATGTCTTTGATGCAGATGGACTTTGCTCTCGGTAATTTTCTCTAGGTCTCGATTCATAGAATCTTGCGTGATATATATAGTTTTCTAATAAAGTCTTGAGAACAAATAGAGACAGTTGATTTTTATGTGAACATACTAATTAGCCTATTTTTCTTTCTTGGAACCAAGGGAAACAGCGTTTGCACTCAGTTGTATGTATATAACTATTTGTGCATATTTATTATCTAAAAACTGGGTCTTCTAGTTAAAGTGTATGTTTCCAAGGCATCTTTAATGGGACATATGCAAATCTGTAAGTATTACAATTGTATTCTGGGGATTTGTATTGGGGACAGTTTTTGACATTGGGGGCAGTTTTTGACATTTTAAGAGCTGACTTACTCTGGGCCCATTATTTATGTGTCACTCAGTCATGGATCTTGCATGATATTGATTCAAATGTCTGAGAGGCAAAATACATATTGTTTTATACTGATTACTGAATTTGGCAGATTGGTCTTATCTTTCCTTGAACACTACAAAATATTGCACTCTTGTATCAAAAAGCAATTACATATTGTTTAGCAAATTTATTTTCTGTTATGATAATACAAGACTATCTTGTACAGTAGATATTTTTTGAGAGTCAGGTCCTTGGAAGGAATGATACCATGTGATGTATCCATTACAAAGAAACATTAGTACATGTATCTATAGGTTTTTTTTTGGGGGGGGGGGGGGGGCGGGGGGCATAATGGGCATTCCACTCTGTGGAACAAATATTACACAAAATATTACACAAACCCTGGAAAATAATTCAGACTTGATGGAGAATGAATGAATATCAAAATCAATTTGTCTTTAATGGGTTTAGTTTTGTTTTGCCTTTTTTGCCCTTAAAACAAAACAAAAACAAAAATAACACAGTCCCCCTCTTTATTCCCCCATCCCTTCATCTCCATTGACATTGAAAGATCCTTGTATGCTTGGATAGTCTTCTACACCAGCCTTGCAGGGAAGATTGTCCACAGGGGTCTTCCCACTGCCTCACCCAGAAAAGAGGGTTAAACACCATTTTTTAATGTTCCAGAATATAGTTGGGCTAGGTTTCTACGGAAAATGCAAACTACCAATATATTTGATAGTATGATTGAACTGTTTATTTTGGAGTTGTTGCTGCCTTTTCATGGAATCATTGTGTCCCCCCCCCCCCCCCCCCCCCCTCCTCCTCCTCGTTGTCTCCTCCCTCCCCCTTCATTCCATCTTCATTGGCACTGGAGGAACCTTGTCACATGTATGCTTGATTAGTCTTCCACACCAGGCTGTTATTGGGATGACTCAAGAAGGGTTTACCTCTATGCTCCACTGCATGTCACAGCTTGATACAAACATTAATTGGCCATGTGTCACCTTGTAGGTCTTCTTCACCGCTCATCCAGAATGAGATTGATCCTTCTATGTTAGCCAGTGAGATGTACCATCTGCTTATGATATTTCTCTGAACTATAATTATTTTCAATTACATATGTTTTTAAAGAGATGGCATCCTTCACAGTGATGATAAACTTCTTATCATCATCCTTATTATGATCTTGATCATGGTCATCACATTCATCAACGTCGTTGTTGTCGTCATCATATTTTAATATTTCTCTCATTGTATCAATATTTTTCCAGAAGCAGCCAATCTCACAGAGAATACAAGCTCAGTCAAATACTACTCAAATCCAGAAACATCCAAACCCAAGGCAAAGCCATAAACCACAACCACCCCATCATGGTCATCATCATCCATATCTTAATATTCTGTTTCTAAATTTATTTTCTCTTTTTCTTTGTCAATTTCCCAGGAGCAACCAATCTCTCAGAGAATACAAGCAGCGCTCAGCGCAGTCCACCTCTACACAAATCCAGACACATCGAAACCCAAGGCCAAGCCATCATCAACATCGGCATCGTCAAAGAAAACCAAGAAGAGCAAATCAAAGTCGAAATCAAAGTCGGACGCTAAGAGCAAGAGCAGAGCGGAGCAGTTGTCGGCCCAGCAGGAGGGAAGGTTTCAGATCGTGTCATCGCACAGAGGACTCAACCTGAGGGAACTGGACGAGAAGAGTGAGCCCTCTAGTGACCAAACGCCGCACAGTAATGGGACGACTAAGGAGAACAAGGAGCTATTCAGTCTGTTTGATGTTGTCATGGATGAGGTAGGAGTCTACTCATAGCATTAGATAATCTGTTGAGTTTATTTAGATAAGTTTTAAATGAATTGTATCTAGACAATGTTAACTTTTCTAAGAAACTAGGTCAAGTGGATAATGGATTCTTAAAATTTGATTCAAAAAGTTAGTCACCAAAGGAAGTACTAACCCCAATATGTAAATTTGTATTAGTTTCCAAAACCTGTAGAAATGTTCATAAATTTGCTCTTTTGCCTACTGCCTTATTAACCCCATGACTACAGCAACCATGACTACAGCAACCGGGTAGACTGTGTACAAAGTCCATTGAGATTTCAGAAACTCAAAGGGAACAGGTTAATAGCATAAATGTGTTTGAATATGTTTCATTTTCCTAGCATGATGTGATTTTTGTTTTGATTTTTTGCTACATTGTATTCTACAGACCACCAAGTCAGATGATCAGAGAGAAGCTAGTTATCGGTGAAGGTTTAGATTCTTAAGTAGAGGGATTATAATTTATACAAATTTCTAACTATTTATAAATATATCACTTGGACTTGTATGGTGGACCTTATATTATGCTTTATTGAATTCCACAGAGCTCCAAGTCAGATGGCATCACATGTAACTCAGTTCAGATAATTCTTGACATAATGTCCTAACTTTTCCTAAATTTCTTCAGAGCTCCAAGTCAGATGGCATCACATGTGATGTAACTCAGTTTAGAGTAAAGCTGGTTATCGATGAAGGTCCTGAAACAGAGTATGTCTACGATCTCTACTACGCAGACAACAACCAGCTCGACTTCTGTTATAGCATTGTAGCGTTGATCTCTAAAGAAGGCTCCTACACCAAATACATCAATTCTATTGGCATCTGAAAACTGCAATGAATTTGCTCATACCGTATTGAAAACAAAAAAATGAATTTCAATATAATTCTTAACATATTGTGATTTTGTCCTATTTCTTCAGAGCTCCAAGTCAGACGGCATCACATGTAACTCAGTTCAGATGATCAGAGAGAAATTGGTCATCGATGAAGGTCCTGAAACGGAGTATGTCTACGATCTCTACTACGCAGACGACAACCAGCTCGACTTGGGCCATGGCGTTGTAACAGGCATGCAGGTAATTGGAAAGATATATTGGCAAAATATTTTTGTATGAAGCAGACATTATTGAGTCCTGGGCCCCGTTGCAGAAAGAGATACAATCGATTGTAAGTTACAATTAATTGTAAGTCAGATCATGTGTTCTAAATGCACGAATCTGATTGGTTGAAACGCGCAAAGTTACTGACTTACAATCAATTGTAACTTACAATCGATTGTATCTCTTTCTGCAACTGGACCCCGGGCACCTTTTTATAAAGCTTATTCAATTGTAGTAAATGCCCAATCATTGTAACTACTGTAGAGCATATCAACATGGAGCCAACGAAGTTGTTGCAGTAGAATATACATTTTAGCATAATAGGGAAAGAGGTTCTTGTAGAAGTGAAATACTGTTTACAATTAATGTACATGTACGTGTAGGATAATGGGATATATCTTTAATGTCTGACAGTGAAAGTCAGCACATGGTTTGAATAAAAGCCAGGGGGTGTATTCTGAAAACGATTTTAAGTTAAAATTTATTGTATCTACGTCATATCTACGTCCCTAAAATATATTTTAGCAAATCTCTATTCCTTAAGTACAGTTTGATATATTAGTGACATAGATATGATACTTAAAATCGTTTTCAGAATACACCCCCAGGATATGTGAATTATTTTAATTATGTATTGATTAGTTGTTTTATTTTATAATTTAAAAAAATTTCTATTCTAAATTTATAATAAATTAATTAGACATTCTTTGCTTATATCTTATAAATTGTCAGTTACAAAATGATACAAAATGATTCTCTATCTTGTTTCTTTTATTCTCTTTAGCTGGAGGATGAGGAACTGGTGTACGAATTCTACGATGAGGACCATGAGAATTACGATGACGAAGATGACAGCAATGATGAGAACAACTGGAGGAATGAATACCCCGATGAAGACCCGGACAAGAGTAAGATTTTTATCCCTTCACCACAGGAACCTGGGATTGCTGATATTTAAAATATGGCAAGCAATTAGAAGCCTTGGAATACAACATACATCAGCAGCAAATATCCATATATATTTGAGACTTAAAAGAAATTTTACATCAAGAAGATGAAATATATAAATAATGACAACAAATTATGATGTTTTTCGTAATTTGATGCCTCCTTTTAAAACCCTGTCGGGAATTTACGTAAAGAAACTAACGGCTATCCATAATTTTAAGTCTTATTTAAAGTTAAGTTCAACTTAAAATCTTTGTGAACCCCCATGGGATTCCAGGTTCCCATGAGACCTCTCCGCAGATCGGAACCTGGAATCGCTGGTCTCCATCAAATACTTTTTATGCCTCCGCCAACGAAGTGGCCGGAGGCATTATGTTTTCGGGTTGTCCGTCCGTCCATCCGTCCGTCCGTACGTACGTCCGTACGTCCGTCCGTCCGTCCGTCCGTCCGTACGTACGTCCCGTTTTCGTTCTCGCGATATCTCAAGAACCAGTTGACGGATCAATTTCAAACTTGGTATGAGTGTACATATTGGGGTGACAATGATCTGATTAGATTTTAGGGGTCATGAGGTCAAAGGTCAAGGTCACAGGACTCAATATATATACAAAAATGCCTCGTTCTCGCGATATCTCAAAAACTGGTTGACGGATTAAATTCAAACTTGGTATTAGTGTAGATATTGGGGTGGTAATGATCTGATTAGATTTTGGGGTTCATGAGGTCAAAGGTCAAGGTCACAGTACTCAATGTATGTGTAAACAAGCCTCGTTCTTGCGATATCTCAAGAACCGGTTGACGGATCAATTTCAAACTTGGTATGAGTGTACATATCGGGGTGCCACTGATCTGATTAGATTTGGGGGGTCATGCGGTCAAAGGTCAAGGTCACAGGACTCAATATGTATGCGAAAATGGCTTGTAATGGCAAAATTTCAAGAACTGAATGTCAGATTTCAATCAAACTCTGTACCTGAATGTATCATAAAGAGTTAACGTAGCCATAAAATGTTGGGGTCATGAGATTGAGGTCAAGGTCACGGGACTCGTTATGCATGCAAAAAAGCTTGTAATGCCAAAATCTCAAGAACTAAATGTCAGATTTCAATCAAACTTGGTACCTGAATGTTTTTTAGGGAGCCATCAAAGATTAGGGTCATATGGTCAAGGTCACAGGACTCAAAATATATGAAAAATATTTTTAAAAATTAAATCAGTGCGTGTTAATTTGGGCTTGATATTAAAATCGCGTGATAGCGGAGGCATAATTTTCGATTGCGCGCAATCGAAGATCCATCTAGTTTTTATTTGCTTATACACAGTAAGTACAAAACTTGGATCAAACAACTGAAATAAAATTTACCTTCATCTGCATTTTGTCCCAACCCATCCGCACAATACCTTGCTTAATATTTCATTGCTATCTTAGTGCAACAAAGTTAGTTAAGTTTGTTGCAATATTGTGTACACAAACATTAATAAAATATATATCCACTGACAGGTAGATGTTGACTCTTGCAGAACCTATTCATCACCTCTATTGTGTATGTTACTTTATTAACAAACTTGTTAGGATAGGAAAGAATATTGACATGACATTACAAGGTGCCTTATGTTTGTTTCTTTTAAAGTTTAACTTTTTTCTAACCATTTACTAATTTTGGTCTCTCTAGGACACACAGATCTGTTTGACGAATACAAGGACGATTATAAGTACGGAGAGATGTCAAGCAGCGACGATGACCTGCTCAATGACTACAGTGACTACCGCAAGAGACCCACCAAGAACCTGGACTACTTCGGTGGAGGAAGGGACCCTCTAGATGACCTCATGTGATTGGTCAAAGTTTCCATCTCGCCCATATGATTGACCAATAGCAGACCTCCATCAGTGACCCAGTGTCAAATTTTCTGGAAATGGCTAGATTATTCACAAAATAATGGATGAGGTTCTAAATCTCTTGAATAGTAGGATCGGAACATTCAAGACAACCTCATGTGATGACCAACCTCTATTCATGTGTGAGTCTATGTGATTGGTTGAAATTTCAGCTCCCTCAATTAATTGGCCAATAGCAAGTCTCCATA
Organism: Echinarachnius parma; assembly: GCA_037951105.1. Classification (NCBI taxonomy): domain Eukaryota; kingdom Metazoa; phylum Echinodermata; class Echinoidea; order Clypeasteroida; family Echinarachniidae; genus Echinarachnius; species Echinarachnius parma. The sequence continues at coordinate 15,377 of JBAMJV010005217.1, forward strand.
AATTATGCAATGTGATTGGCTTAGGGAACACCTCTCCAAGAAAAATGGCCGATTGCAGTGCATATTACATTACACTTGTCCCCGAGATTCCCTATATCCTCATTTGAATGTTTGAGGTTCTAAAAATCTCTGGGTTAAATGGACATTGTAATGCCCTATAAATGACCACAGGTGATTGGTTCAAATTCCAGCTCACTTGTGTGATTAGCCAATAGCTAGCCTCCATCTATGTTCCCGCTCTCCAAGGTCCAGACGGAAGAATCAGTCAATGAACTCACTTGGAGATGTACACTAAATGACATCCTTTGATAAGTTCAAATTCCAGCTCTCTTTAATAGATAAATTGCCAATAGTGAGTCTCCATCAATATTTAAATGTGTAAAATAGAGATTGCAAGATTTTCCTCTCTTTCTGTGATTGGTGGAAGTTTCAGTACACTGTCCTGATGATCTCTAGATGGGCTCTTTCGATTAGCTCAATTTTCCAGCTCTCTTTACTAGATAACGGGCCAAAAGCTACTGTAATCTCTGTAAAACCTGCCTTTTTCTATATCTGCCATTCTGTTCCCAATGCAATCATGTGAACACGTAGGCATTAGACTCTGACCCCAAAATCATGTGGACTGTGGAGTGATACACATGTTCCTTGGTGTGCACTTTATTGAGTTTGATGAACTTGATATCACATGTTTTGTGTATTAGATACATAAAGACATACATGTACTATAAATGTAATAATATGTTTGTTTTTTTTTAGCTCTTTCTTGAGCTTGAGACAATCACGGTTGACACTTAATTGGTTAATTTAAATTTCTACTACAGTATGTTTGAATCGCATTATAACCATTCAGATATGTTAAATAAGTTGATTTGATCAATTTATTAAAACATATTAACAAATTGTGATCAAATCACACTCACTGCCCCATGCTGTTATACATTTGTATAGAAAACATAAACAGTTGATGAATATTCAATTAAGTGAACAATACTAATCATACTGAATGGAAACTTGTACTTTGTACACAATACCCTATTAATCCAGTAGAAATATACAATCATAAACGTATTTATAGGATAATATTACTTCTCAAAAAGTGGGTGTTGGTTGTGTTTATTGCATTTGTTTATTTTGACAGCTATTTTTCAAACTAATGATTTCTCTTTCATGTTTATGCTATATGTTGCATGAAAGGGATGACAAAGATAACATTTGTGGTTTGTTTTTTAAAGCTAGATTATCTCTAAAAAAATTCTTACCAAAACATTAGATTGTCTTTAACTTTTAAGAGAATAATCCATTCCGGGACTTTGTAAACTGACTTATATGTCTGTGATGGAACTCGCAATGAAACTGAATGTCATGTAATGTCATTGTTACCTTGAATTCAAATTGAAAGTACTAAATGACTTGGCAGTTGTGCTATTTTTATGTTTTGTGTTTGTTTGTGTTTAAATCAGTTATTTTATTGCCAAAATATATTCTTTATTAAGATAAAAAGCCTTGGTGCAATGGGATATGTTGTTTTTTATGTAACAATTTTGTAGCTTATTATTATTTGTGCATGCATTGTAAATGTTTAACTGTCAACTAACAAAAATGTTTGTGTTCTTTGTGATAATGATGATTTTAATTGTTGTGTTTTTATGTAGCATATATCATTTTCGCATGTTGAGTAACCTTAAATGACAACTACAGATGTTTGTCTTATTATTTTTCTTGCTCAAACTCCAAAAAGATTAAATTATTTGTCAATTTTGAGTCTACTCTTTCTATAGAAGAGCAATACTAATTTTTGCCATCCTTGTGAGGGTTAGTTGAGGATGTCATATGATGTTAAAATGGAAGTCAGATTAAATCACTTCATCATTGTCATCTTTGTCATCTTTGTCTGTTGTGTGATCATTTTACAATGTACAGTCGGCTTGCGGTTGCACCATGTGAGAAGGGAGGATTGGAGAGGCCTGAGAAGGACTGTTGGTACTCTTTCTTGGGTAGTCCTAAAAAGGAATATGGTAGTCCTGGAAAGGACGTTATTATTCTTTCTTGAGCTTGTAGTTCTAAAAAGAACTACAGCACCGGTATGAGTTATAGTAAGGAGAGGATGGGTGGTAGGAGGAGGAGGGGCTCGACGTTTCAAACAGGTTGACTGTCCGTCTTCAATCAATGGTCATTAAATTTGATGTTGTGTACTATATGTTTTCTATTGAAAGAATGAAATGAATGTGTCACTATTCACTCTTTCACAAAGATATAATGTACTTTTAGTGACAATAAAATAGTACTCCGAAATTGAAATTATTGCAAGGAATATGTAGAAATATGTCATTAACTTGTACATAACAAGCTGGTATATTCAGTGTTGTAGTTTTTATACCCAGAATATTGTATCATGTACATGTAATTTCACAAATTATTTTTGTCATAGTTATTCGTGGGTAAATTACTACATTACTACTTTTTTTAATTGTGTACATTAAAGTAGCATTCACACAGTTACAATACATTTTTTTAGAATTAGGTACGGTCTCTGAAATGCAATTCTTTTTGACACAATACAAAAATTGGCAATGCGACGCAGCTTTGATCATTACAATTGTTGAAACGAAGGCAAAACAAGAGACATCAAGGCTTCTGATCTGGTATGATTGGGCAGGATGTGCATTTTTGCTCTCCAAATTTTGCCCGGCATCTTGCGAGTGTAATATTTTGTTATTTTTTGTTCTTAAAGTAATCAAGTTGATGGTGAATTGTTAGGCTTTGCAGTCAAGATGAGGAAAATGCAATAATTGCAAGACTCATGAGTGGATTTTGAGAAAACAGAAATGCTATGCATACAGCATAGCTCCCTAAAATGCCCTGGGAGTTGATCAATTTCCTTCGTTTAAGGGTCAAAGCATCTTTGTGTTGCCAATTTGTATACAGCAAGTATGGATTTGAAACCTCTTGAATTGCAATTTGTTCATCTGCATATTATGTTCCTCAAATTCAATAACATAATGATGAATTAACAGCCTGTATTTTGCTGTATGGATCATTATGTAGATTCTGTAGCTAAACTAGATCGATTGAAGAGGAAATTTAAAGGGGAAGAAAATCCTAGCCTTTTGTACTGGATGTGATGAGAGCATAGCTCCTGTCATTTCTAGTCACTTATTTCCTCTTGAAATATTTTATGGACCACTGTCGTCTGCTTTCAATGCCCACAGGAGGCGGCCATTTCTTCAACCACTCGCGGTTACATGACGTGTCAGGCGGAGAACACAATAGCAGGTTACGATATGCTATTGTGCTCTTCGCCTGCCACGTCATCGACTAGAAAATGACTAGAAATGACAAGAGTTATGCTATCATCACATTCAGTAAGTCAAAAGGCTAGGATTTCCTCCCCCTTTAAGAAATATTTTCTGAAGTTATCATTCCACAATGCACTACTGTACACTTAGGGCTAAGCATGTATTGTTTGTGTGTGTCTGTGTGAGAGTGTGTAAGCATGCCTTATGTAGATGGAGTGTTATCTTGTTTGTACCATAGGAATTGTACAAGAAAAGAAATGGAGTATTAGCAAGGAAATCCTATTTCTTTGTGGTATTTTAACACATTCAGGACTACTATAGTTGCAAAAAATACTTGAGCTTGGTGAATAAAATAAATACAGTATATATTGATTTCATTCTCACATGAATATCTTTATTGTGATAATATCTTTCAACAACTGAGGTAAGACTATCATTGTAAAGGACTTAGAGATGATGAACAATGATATAAAGTGTTATATAATTGAGTATATTACAGTTTATTATCCTTGACTAAAAGGATTTGTCAAAAGTTCAACTTGATACTTATTATTTAATCAATATTCACTGTTGGTATTAAATTGGCAGTAAATTAACCTGGTAAATTAAACCATTTTCCGTTTTCCATCTAAGCTGAAATATAAGTAGTCCTGTACGGGTTAACAAAAAATATTGCATTTGATCAGTATCTTGAATGTGGTATTTCTAGAGTAAATATAGTGATAGGGTATTACATTTATTTCAAGTGTGTAGCACTTGTTGTTATACTCCGCTGATTTATTTTGTTTCAATTATGTTTTGCTTTGTTTTCATCATGCCTGTTTCTTTTAGATTATTTAGGTGTTGATTTTGGAAAATTGGAAGGTCATGTAGTTCTTTTGATATAAAGTGGAAAAGGATGCTTTCGAAATGTATAGTTTTCATCTGTGGAATATTGAATGTATTGCCATAGAAAACCAGCGATTATTCATTTATTAACTACAGTACCCTTTTTGCGTTATGATTAGAAGATATTGATAATTTGGTGCCCAAGATGTATTTAGTTTTTACTTTATATTGTTTGATAAATTTACAATGTAGATTAGTTATATTATTTAATAGCAAAATACTGTACCCTTTTGGTTATATTTAAGAAGCTACAGATCATTTTATTATAGATCCCTGTACTGTCAGCATTCATTTCACAGTGTTAGAAAGATATGGACAGTTATTAGATTATTTCATTAATAACTATATTAATATTTCTGTGTTCTGTTATAGAAGATATAGTTTTACTTTGTATAATATTCTAGAGGCATAAAGCTTTAGCTTGATAAGGTTTATGGTCAATGTGTGTTTTTTTTTTCTAACACTAGTTTGTTAATCTGTCTGGTGACTTTCTTTTAAAAAGCAATTACATAGAAAATCTGAAAGAGCATTAGATCACCAGAAAAAAGTGAAATATTAACAATATCTCTGTGATAGTTTAATTGAATAACTGGTGATTATAACATTAATATTAAAAACATGAGAGATTGAATAATGAGTAGTACTTTGATACCAACCTATAAATTCTGATCCCTTCATGTTCTCTCTTTATTTTTTAATGCTGCTTTCTGTAAAACAGAGTGTTGAAACATTTATCCCACTGGTTTTTATTTTTGTGCTTCCAAAAATGTTTTGTATTTCATGCTTATCTTTTAATACTCAGTTTGTATTTGTTGTGCTATGATAGCTTTAAATTTCCCTAGTTTCAAAGAAACATTCATGGTGTAATTTTGTCATTCTTATATTCTTTCAAAATTTCATCCGTGTACCAAACTATGTACTAATGTATTTTACATTTTAAAAACATGGTACTTCTTAAGGGCGCTTTAATGTATGTTAATATGTGAACATTGACCATTCCTCTCTAACTAACATGCCACTAGACTCAGTGGACTATTTGCTACAGATTTTGTGAATTAATTTTTCAAATTTTGCTAGAAAACTAGTTCAAATATCATGTGACTACCTAGTACCTATATGAAATAAGCTTTAAATAGTTTTAATTTAAGGAGTAAAACTTAAATTTTAATTTGTGCATTTCTTTCACATATGATCATTCTTCGGTGAATAGCACTTTATTTTCGTCAAATTATGTAACATGCACATTCTGTATAAAAAATCAATGTGAAACTTGAAATATTAATATTCTTTTAATTATGTAAACAAATGATGAATTCCACAAGCATCTGTTATTTTTGTTGATGTGCAAATAAATGTAATGGAATTCTAAAGAAAAACATACATTTGTACAAGTTTTTATGTTGATTTATTTCATAAACAAATTGAAACAATAATTTGTTGTAATATTTTACAAGTACACTTGTACATGTACATATCCATTCTCATCTAATAATATGCATATAATTTGGGTGAAATTATTTGAATTCAGTAAGATGAAAATGACACAGCAACTATATATCTTTCAATTTGATACAAAACAAAACTGTACATCTTTTTATAGAATGATTACATAACTTAAAATAGCAGTTAAGATATATATGAAATATATATATAGCACTGATTTTCTTGTTTGAATACTTGCAAATAACAACACTGCAATGATTAAATGTGTATAGTTTTATTTGATGATAAACATGGCTTTTCAAGAAAGCAGAAAGTGCACATCACATTCGGCTTGATTGCGGGGTAATAATATGATGCACTTAGAGATGATTATCAATCATACTATGCGCTATATAAATTTAAGCCTTTGTACAATTACTATGAAAAACTCCATTGAATTGGCACCAATAGAGCAACACTTCGTCAATATTATTATTATTAATAGTATGTTATTAATATATCTTTTTGTTGGACACAACAGAAGCTAGTTAATGGCATCATACGAGTTAAAAATCACAATCGCCTTGCATTAAACAAGACTAGAGTAGAATCAGCCAATACAAGCACTGCATATACAACATGAATTAATATACAAAGGAAAGAAAATTATTATAAATGAAAATAATTGATTTTTTTCTACAAACATATTTTTGAAAGATTTCATTAAAAAATGCACCAAAATAACATTTGCAGTGATACATATTTGCCAATATTTAATAGATTTTATATATATTTTTGTATTAAACAACATTTTTATTTGTGCAATAAGCAGATGCTTAATAGTGTATTTTCTTTTAAGAAAATTGTTACTGTGTAACCATTAATTTTATTTTCGACATGTTGATTTAATTTAGAACACATGCTAAATAAGTTAATAAAACTCTTTATATCATATGAATATTTGAACAATATACATACATTTTGCTAATTCACAAAGTTCTTATTAGCTGGTCGGGAATATTTATCTGTTTAAAATAACATCACGAAATTAAAAGCACAATCTATGAAAATAATGCCATAAGAATGAAATTACCGAAGCTACGAATGCTCATGTTATGTTCTAGGTATATAACCTAGAACATAGCATGAGCGATCAAATTTGTAAAAATAAAAATAAATCTTCCAATATTGAAGATCTTTTAAACAAACTGCCAACTAGTCATTGTGGTTATGGCAAAGATCAACAACACCATCGTCGCATAAAATAACTGTTTAGGAAAATAGCACAAACACGACTTTAGCCAAAAGAAGAAAATGTCAGTAGAATAATCATATTTCAATATTTCATACACACAAAATATCAGCGATTTGGGTTAATTCTATGATACACAACATCGAGTTATATCATTTACAAATTTCTACTCAGTAATCTCTAACAACAAACTAAATGATCAGGCAAAAGAAGTTGACTAAACAATGTGTGAGCTATTTAAAAGCATTTATAAACATTACTTGCAATATTTGTAAAATGGGACGTAGAACGATTACGTATTGTATTGATCCATTTTACATATTGCCATATACAGGGTGGCCCCAAAAAACGGAACGAGGCACTTCCCAAAATAAAGTAACAAAATGATTATGTCCATTGGATAGGGTGTCTTTTCCAATGAAAAACGATACCAAGAACAGTAATTTTGGACGTGTAGTTTATGTTTTAGGGCGCTTTGAGTGAGACCATGTCAGGTTCCCATTTTTGTCAATTTTTACCAAGGCAATGTCTGATAAATGACTTACTGCCCGTAATCGAGCAAGGAGTGCGGTTAAACTGGCATTGACTAGGTCGAAATCGACATAAATCGGCACCTGACATGGTCTCACTCACTGCGTCCTTAAACAAAAACGACCTGACCAAAATTACTGTTCTTGGTATCGTTTTTCATTGGAAAGGACACCCTATCCGATGAACAGCACCTTCTGCAGATGGCATCACGTATCTAAGGGCTCTTTTTCAAATTTTCTTAAGCTGCTGTGAACCACATCTACAATGTATTGTAAATGGTCCTGATAGGACCATTTACTGCTCACAGTGGTAAAAATCTACGGGACACAATTTGAACTACAAACAGAGAGAAAAGAACAGCATATCTAAAGTAAAAAATTGCATACCTAGATTGAAGCTGATTTTATGATTTATTGTACAAAATTTCATTTTCAAAATGATAAGTCATACTTACAAAAATCGTCATATAAGTTCCATTTCTTTCTCTTCCTGCTCGATGTCCCATCGTAAACAAAGAAAGCCCGCCCGCAACATGCGGAGGCCGCTTATTATTGTCCAAAACAAGCCAACTCGCGATCTGCAAGCATGCCCGCCGTATCCGATTTCGGATACGCCGTATCAGAATTCGGATACGCCGTGTCAGAATTCGGATACGGTAACACGTGTGGTGTGGGAAGCTTGCGGGAAATACATGACAGTCATCCAGATAGCAGCAACACTTTCGAGAGGGATCACGACTGGGATTTTCTCAGTCTTTTTAATTTCCAAAACTGCAGATTTTCCATTTTTTTCGACATTTGAAGAATAATTTGGACCATTTTGGTAAGTTCATATAATACTTGTATCATTTTTAGGGCCAGTCATGATTGATTTTGTTGAATTTAAGATAAGAATTTTGTGTGAAATTTTGACAAACTTTTTTTGTACTGTCCCACATTGTTCCCGTATAGCGCAGCATTACAATGTAGTGTTGTGTGCTGTGAACCATTGATTGGCCCATGAGGATGTCTTATATAGTGCATTACATGTATTGTCTATATTTGAGTTTGACCTGTGTCTTGCCTTATGGAATATTGTTCACTATAGCATATTATAAAAAAAAAAAAAAAAAAAAAAAAAACATAAACATTGTGGTATTATATTTAGGGAAGTGCCCCGTTCCGGTTTTTTTTTGGGCCACCCTGTATAGGCGGGAGATACACATATTCCATGGGAGTTATGATAATTTGTCAAAATAATTGTTGTCTTGTACATAAGATACCTACTCAAGTAAGCCTTTTTTTTTGGGGGGGGGGGATTAAAGACGCATTATTTAATATTCGTATAATTACATAAGTCGATTGTTACAGACAGTTCTACGCTTGAAATCCCGGGTTGACATTTCCCCTCTTCTCATCTAGGGGCGGCTGTGCGGAGGCACCATCCATGGTGCCAGGGGTAGGCATGGACGGTGCGGCGGTAGGAGTGGGGGGAAGTGGTGTGGTAGGCGGTGCTGGTTGGGGTGGGTAGGCAGCGGGTGCAGTTGCTGGTTGGGGTGGGTAGGCGGCGGGTGAAGTAGTCGGTTGTGGTGGTGGTGGGTACGCAGCGGCTGGGTTCATGGTACCAGGCGCAGCAGTGGCGTCAGCGGGTGGTGGGTAGGTACCGTCTATGGTAGCCATGTAAGTCGGCGGTGGCGCCATCCCGTATCCCATTGGTTGCGCATAGGGTTGCGTGTAGTACGGCTGCTCGTACGTGTGACCGTCCGTTGGGTATGGCTGCGCGGTACCAGTCGTGGTTATTGTGGTGTTGCCGTTGTCATTCTGATAGACCACGTTCTGGTTTCGCATATTCTGGTTGCGCTTGCTCTTGTTCTTGGAGCACATCCTGGCGAGAACCGCGACAAGCGCGCCGCAGACGAACAACGAACTGATGACGATGATGCTGATCAACCATCCTGACATGCCAGCTGTTACGAGAACAAAAAATTAAGTAAGATAAAAATGTACCTCATTTACAGAATTGCACAGCGGATAAGTATGGTGCTTGAATAATTAAACAATCATCACAATGGCCCGAATTCTCATCAATGGCTCAACTTGCGCCCGGCCCAAAAAGACAGAGACTACGGGTAACCAGTTAAACCCTTTTCAGTTTAGATTACTCTGCTTCCAAATCTGGTTCTTCTTTTATGTCTACTCTGCAGCCTAGTTTGAAGATATTTGTTTAAAGCTTTTTTTTCTTTTCTTGAATCAACTTGTTTATATATATTGTTTTATTTCGAGATTCTGCTTTCGCTATTTTGCATTTTCGCTTGTCCAACTGTTGGTTGTGGAAGTGGCGCGGTATTGCCAAAGATGATCATATAAAACATATAAAACATGTTATATGTTTTTTATCTGTAAACGACCAGTGTGTATTATCCCCATTTCTATTTTTTGCGTCTTTATGATTATCCATTATTTTTATGACCTCCTACACACCAAAACATCTGCTTTCTTTACACTAACGAGTTAAACGACCGTCGGTAGCACCCTATCCCAACATTTTCAGTGTGTCCGCAGTTGCTAGAGTACCGGGGGTCGTGGTAGTAATATATAGAGGATCATAAAACAACTTATTTTAGCTGTAAGTACACTGTAAAAAATATTATTTCAGTTAGTAATTATTACTTATTTTTTCCAATTAGAATTTAAGCAAAAACACATTTTTGTCCTGCCTACTCGCTAAATTTAAGTTCTACAAACTTAAACATAACAACTCAATAAATTCATGTAAAAATTACATTAAAAAATAAGTAGAAAAATAAACTAGATACATTCAAGTAATTTGAACAAAAGCAAATACAAATAATTAAGTAATTTCTACTTTTTACTAATTTAAGTTACAAAAACATAAGAAAAGCGTAGATTACTTCATGAATATTCATGAATCAGATTTGAAAGATATCGAAGATTTACAATTTTTAACTAATAATCTAATATGTACATTAAGACGCCTTTATGAGTATAAGTGAAATTAAAACGTACGATGAATAATCAGTGGAACGTTCATTTTCTTAGTGGCGGATCTACGGGGGGGGGGGGGGGGGGGTTAGGGGGTATTAACCCCCCCCCCCCCCCCCCCCCCCTTGGGCTGCCAAGTGAAAATGTATCAGTGAAAAAAGTGGGGGAAAATGTGAAAAAAAAATCACTTACGGGGTTCAAAATAGCTAAAAAAATTCGCCGCTTCGCGGCTCGTCGACGAAAGTGAAAAAAAAGTTATACACAAAATCACTTACGGGGGTTCAAAATAGCTAGAAAATATATCGCTGCTTCGCGGCTCGTGGACGATGCTCCGCATCGTCATTGGGTCAACCCCCTCCCCCCCTTAGCAAAAAGCTAGATCCGCCCCTGTTTCTGGAAATAAAATCTTTTCAAAGTTATTTGTCGGTTCTCTTTTTGTCTTGTTACGAATATTAACTGTTAAAAATGTTCATCTAAAGACGCACCATTATAAAAGTTAATCACGCATGCCTACGGTATATAGGAAGAGCGAATGCTATATCCTGCAGGTTTAGGAATGAAGGATACTGCGTTTCGAATAAGTGAGTTAAATGGAGGAACACTTTCTGAATAAAATCATATATTCCATATCGCTACGGAAATATATTTTACAAAATTTTGTCCCAAATAGCCTAATCCATAAACTTCCTATTTTATTTTACGCAATTACAATTATTTTGGATTACGTAATACGTATAAGCCTAAGTTATAATTACGTAATTTTGTAAAAAGTTATTTTTACTTAAAATAATTAAGGCAATTTGTTGAAGAATATTTTTTGAGTAATTTCAACGATTTTTTTTTTTACAGTGTAAATCAAGCTGTCAATAACCCCGGGTTAACAATCTTAGGCTGGAATTCTCATGGAGACCTTTTTTTAGCACAGTGCTAAATCGCGTCGTTTCGCGTCGTTTTACGTCAGAAGTAGGTTAAATTTAACCCACTGTTTTATGGAAAGCCGGGTAGTTACTCCTTTGCCACCATAGTCTCCATTGGCGCTTATCCTATTTTTTTTCCCCATTCAATTAGCGCTTTCTACACTCGATTTTGACAGCGGAAGTTTGGAGGTTTCCACGCAAGATGAGTCCATGTTATTTATATGAAAAGTCAAATAAATCTGGCAAAATCAACGATTATTGTCAAGTTTCTACACACTTTTTTCATACTTTCTTCCAGCCAGTTATGCGTAAAAATACGCGTCAGGCGCAATGGTCTATTCATAGGTTTTGTGTTGCGTTTATGAAGGATGAGAGCGCATATCTAGTACAAGCGCGCATTTATAAATAAGTGCGCATTGTTTGCAGTGTGGCGCTCCATAAAAATTTAACCCGGGCTAAATTTAACCTTTTGATGAGAATTCCACCCTTAACGTCTTAATCATCATTGTTTTACGAAAGCTTCTGCTTTATTGATATACTTACAACCAGATCGGTAGCACCGTATGCCCACATCCTCGGTATGTCCGCAGTTGCTGGAGTACCAGGGGTCGTGGTAGCAGTACGTCAGTTTGCTCTCCCAGCCGTAACAGAACACATCATCCAGGAGGATTGGCCCTTCACCGCTTCCGTAGTAGGTGTCCGAGTAGGTGACCCCTCCGTACCCCAGCTGGTAGCAAGCCACCCGGGCCTCGTCGTAATTCCACCCATCATCACAGATCGTACCCCAGACGCCGTTGTAGTAGATCTCCACTCGTCCTTCTTCCAGCAACAATCCGTCTGATAGTCGGATGTCTCCATTAGTTGCTGAACGAAAGAAAACAAAACATTCGGGGTTAAGTAATCATCAAAGTTAAGACTGATCTTCAAAAAACCTGCGAACTTTATACCCTGGTTTCGTCGCTACCTCACCCATCATCACAAATCGTTCTCCAGATCAGAGTACAAAGTTTGGACAGTTGCATTAAATATCCACTCGATCTTCTTCCAGCGAATGTCTGTTTGAGAGTCGGATTCCCCACTTTTTCGCTGAAAAAAAAACATTATTAAAGTTAAGATTATTGTTAAGATTAACATGCTCCAGTAAAATGTGAACTGGCCGCAACCCTACCCATCATCACATATCGTACCCCAGACGCTATTGTAGTAGATCTCCACTCGTCCTTCTTCAAGCAACAGTCTGTCTGATAGTCGGATGTCCCCGTTTGTTGCTGAATAAAAGAAGAAACGACTTTTTATAGCTAGGAGACCATTATTAAAGTTTGTTAAAATTATCATGCTCTAGTAAAACGCAAAATACTCTAATCTCTATAGCCCCACTCATCACCACAAATTGGTCCCATACTTGACCTTCTTCCACCGACAGTCCATCTGAGAATCGGATGTCCCCGTGAAGTTGCTAAATAAAAAAAATAAAAAATCACCATTCGGAGTTAGGTGATTTTAAGTTAACATTGTCCAAATCCACACACTTCATTAGAAATCTAGTGGTTCTCTCATACCTTGTTGTATTCATATTACACACGCACGCACGCACACACATACACACACACACACACACACACACACATACGAACACACACACATATATATATATATTAAAAAAGTCAATAAAATAAACTCGGAAACACGCTAGAATTCCTTGGTAAAGTCTTTATTCAATTACAGTTTATTTTATTGACTTTTTTAATATATATTTCATCGACGAGGACTTTTTAATTTAAATTTATTTATATATATATATATATAAACGAAAGGCGAACTAATATATATATACACACACACACACATGCACGCACGCACGCACACATTTGTTTATTTTATTGTATTTGTTTATTTATTTATTTCCGGTATGAATGACATGATACAAAGGTCCGGAGACCAACAATGATCATGGTACATTGGTACAATAACAATAATAGTCATAGATACATTAAAAATACACATAAATCGTAAACACATTATAATTATGCAAAAACAAACTGATGTATTTACAATAATCTTAACAATTCAAAATGATGAAGAAGCATTATATTATACCGCAAGAATATACTAACGTTCAGTTATACAAGTCCTCGAATTGACAACATCAGTGAAACAAGGAGAGGGAGGAGTTAGAGAGAGGTATATAGGCTAGAGCAGAATAGAAAATAAGAAAAGGGAGAGAGTTAAAACGATTGAGAGAAGGCTGGATGAAAAGAATGGGATGATAATTTTTGAGCGGAATAGAAAGAGAGAGAGAGATAAAAGGGAAGCGGGGAAGAAAGAGAATGATAGAAAAGGAAAGCGAACAAGAAAGAGAGAGAAAGAGTGTAAGGAATAGAAAAGGATATCCAGAAATAGAGAAAAGAGGTGGAGAAAGAGAAAGCAAGCATGCAAGAGATGGGGAGAGAAAAGTGGGAGAAAAGTTGACAACAAGGCTGCCACTCCCAGAAAAAAAAACTGACACATGTTGTAACTCCATGGCCTTTCCATTCCTGTAATTTGTTACTGAAATTGAAAGGGCACTAGGTGGTGCGCGCCTTACCTTGTGAGTTCGTGCAAATGGCGCCGGCATCCTCCGAATGACTGCAGTCGGCCACGCCCCAACCCCGGTTATAGCAGTTGCTTAATTTCGACTCGAAGCCCGTGCAGTCGACGTTGTCGAGCCAGACGGGTCCGTCGCCCTGCCCGAAGTATGCCCGGTCGGTCGCCCTGAGCGCTCGGTTGTAATTCAGCTGCTTGCAAACGACGTCGGCGTCGACATCATCCCAGTAGTCATCACACACGGTGCCCCATTGGTTGTTGTGGTAGATCTCCACTCGACCCTCGGAGCTCGAAGACCCGCCAACCAGACGCACAGCTCCCTCTGCAAATTGGAAAAATTTTAGTTTATATTATCGTATTTCATATTCATATTATATTAAAGTGATACCTGTAAAGTGTCAGATATTGCACAAAATGACATTTGAGACTTCAATCCTATATCAATTTCATTGTAAAATACAATTGAAAGATTTGTGAAAGTTTGAAAGAAAACGAACACTGTTTACTTAATAGTGAAAAAAAACGAATATTGAGTTCATATTTTATCACCGAATACTGATGGTCTGCCATACATTTGTCGCAGTAATAATCATCCGTTTGAGATATTCGCACCCGTGTATGTTTACAGACGTAGTACAGAATTCATGGAATTTGTGCTCGCTCGGCTCAAAGTTCAATCTCCGGAATGTTTCCCACGCGTGCTGCATCCGGACGTGTATAAGCGAGGACAACTGTACTTTTTATCAAAAGCGTTGATCAACGTTTTTCAAATAAAAGATTTCAATAATAATTATCTCCATACTAAAGGGACATTTGAAAAAATCAAACCCTATTTTATTCTTCTTTTACCATAAGCTAAACAACACGGTAGAAGAGAAACGAGGAAGCTCCAAGTAATTTTCGTGGAGTTAGACACTTTACAGGCATGACTTTAATTGTGTTTTTTTTGTGCAATTAAACAAATCGTTAGGAATATAGTATTTCGAAATTTTCATGAAACTACAGGCCCCTTAGTTATTGTAATAACCACTGTATGTTATAGAAATGTGTTTTGTCTTTTATAAAGCCTAGCTAGCTAGTTATAATATACATTCAATATGGGTATTTTAAATATGTATTTAAGAATATGTTTATTAAAAATAGCACTATACATCGTTATACAACGCGTAACTCCGAAGCATATCATTTACCTCTAATTAGAACTCACTTAGCGAAATCAAATATTACATTTAGTGGTCCCAAGTTTTGGAATAATTTGAATGATATAATAAAAGACTCTCCTAGCCTCAATCAGTTTAAAACTAAACTAAAACAACATTTATTATGTCCGTATTTAAAGGTATGGTGAAATCCCGGCTTTGATTCAGGTTTATAGCTTTAAATATGTGCCTATATTCTTTTTTCAAAGAAATCCTTAAGTTGGGAAAAAAGGTAAATTTCGTGCAACTTTTGTGCTTGTTTTCGCATCGGCGTTCCATGCTACTAAAACAGTTATTTATAGCGGAGCTGGAATGTGCGCACGTGCAACCCGGATCATGACATCACAAGCAAACCGCAACACGGAGGAACGTGCATGGTTTACATGCAGAGCCTATGACTTGCTAGTAAAACAAACTCGTTTTTGCTTGTAAATTGAGGCTTAACTGAAAATTCCTAAGAAATTAATTATAGCAGCTTGAAGCAACACATCTGAGTGTAGATCGTCTATGATATAAACTTTAACAAATGTTTGCAAATATTGAACAAAAATCGAAATAATATATCTCTGTCAACGTGAGTATTGCACTCAGCGTGTACGTCTATGACCGAGCTATACTGCGATTGCCTGCATGTGACGTCACAAAGATGACGTCATTTTTCTTCGCGCGGACTCAATTTTTTTACGGGGATTACTAAAGTGAATTTAAAAGTTGATTTGTTTTATTTTACTGGGTTTTCCGACGCGGAACATATGTTTTTATTAGTAATCTTCATGAAAATCTACTTTAGATACAGTAAAACACAATTTTTAGGTAGTTTTCTTGTCAGCCAACCTTTAATAGACTAGACCCAATCAATTAAATTAAATAGAATTGAACTCATATGATAAAGTGTGTATACTAGTGCCTTGACCTGGTCAACATTGCGGATTAACTTGGTTGGCGAGATTACTGATCCATAGTGTTTGTGTTATTGTCTTTTTCTTTCTTCCCTCTGTAACTTTTTACCTCCCAATTTTCTCTCCCTTTCTTCTCCTTGTCTTTTTTTTGTTTTCTTCTCTTTTTTAAATTTCATTCTAAGTAGTAGTTGTCATTGGTTGTAGGTATACATAGTGGGGTTTTTTATCATAGGGGAGAGGTAGTAGTAGTAGTAGTAGTAGTAGTAGTAGTAGTAGTAGTAGTAGTAGTAGTAGTAGTAGTAGTAGTAGTAGTAGTAGTAGTAGTAGTAGTAGGAGTAGTAGTAGTAGTAGTAGTAGTAGTAGTAGTAGTAGTAGTAGTAGTAGTAGTAGTAGTAGTAGTAGTAGTAGTAGTTTAAGGTAATGTAACTGTAACTTTTGAGGGCGCTGCACACTACAAGCTTTGCTTTTTAGCAGCGCTCTCCATTTTCAACAATTATTATTTATTACTGATTTGTATATTCAATTATGTATTCATTTTATCACTCCTTTGTAAGAATATATTTTGTGTATCATTTTATAAATTATAGTTTTGTTGAAAATGAAAAAATAAATGAAATGTACTATAGTAATTTTGCTGGTCCCAAATAGTTTTTTTCTCTCTTTTTCCAGGGGCTCTGTATGGATTTAGTAATTTAAACATTATTGTAATTGTACGAAATGTATCTCTAATACTACATGATATTTCAATTTAGAGATACAGGGTGTATAAGAAAACTGAAGATTCCTTCATTTAATTATGTGAATTGTCCTTTTCAACCAATCAGTTATGAAGTGTGAATTGATGCTATGATTTTAACCACTACATTTATTATTTGATACTGGTGAAGAAGTATCCTCTTTGCAGGAAATAAAGTAATCCATATTATAAATATTTAATTTTGTTTTCCATTCATGGGTGGCTATTTGAAGCACTTATATTTTCTGTAAACCATAATGATAATTTTCGTTGTGACAACATTTTAACCCATTTAGCATTTTTATGACTGAATTATTTTGCTTCAACACGTATTATTTATACCATAGACCCCTGCCCGAGTATTTTCGGGACCAGTCCTGGAGGGGTAGTGATTTTACAATCTAATGAGTGAAAATGGAGAGCTAACTAAGAGCTAGCTGGAAAATGTTAGTATTTCGTATATATCTAGCCTTGGTTTATAGGCCACCATACTCCCCAAATCATCCTGTTTCAATTGGTACGTTCGTCAAGGAGTTTGCTGAATACTTGGAACCCCTCATTTTGACCGCCGACCCGCTTTTGATTACGGGTGATTTCAACATTCTCCCAGTGACCCTTCCTCATCTCAGTTCATGGGTCTGTTGGAATCTTTTGGTCTACAACAACATGTTACTGATTCTACTCATGAATCGGGTCACATCCTTGATCTGTTGATCTTTCGTCAGTCAGGAAACATCATTTCTTGCCCACCCTCACCCCATCATCTCTTCTCGGATCACTTGTCTGTGATTTGTCATCTGGATGCTGAGAAGCCCAACGTTCCCATCAAGGAAATCTCGTACCGGAAGATAAAGTCTATAAATCTAGACGCGATGAAGGATGATCTCCGGTCATCACAACTTTGCACTGACTCTCCAAGTGAACTCAATGAACTAGTTACTTGTTATAATACCACACTATCTGTGACTTTAGACAAGCATGCCCCCCTCCATACGCATAGAATTTCCTCACGTAACCTTGTTCCTTGGTACAACAGCGACATGTGGACGGCTAAGCAGTGTAAGAGATGCGCTGAACGTAGATGGAGACGTACACGATCCGACGCGAATCTTACTACATACAAGGAAAAGAGGAACATTGCTAATAATGTGCTTGCTGATGCACGAATCCTAGACGCCTTTTCCAACAACTTGCAGGATAGCCTTCTTTCACATGCATAACATTCGTCACATCAACAAGTACCTAGACCAGAAGTCACTTCTCACCCTCATCCATGCGTTCGTTACTAGCCGCCTGGACTACTGCAACAGCCTGCTGTACGGTGCCACTGCAACCCACACTGAAAAGCTGCAGCGTGTCCAGAATGCAGCAGCAAGACTTGCCACAAAATCCCCCAAATTCTCTCACATGAAACCTGTTCTCCGTCAACTCAACTGGCTCCCCATCAGGTCCAGAGTCCAGTTCAAGATTCTTATTTTCACTTTCAAATGTATTCATGGCCTGGCCCCTCTTTATCTCACTGAACTAATTACAATTAGCCAGCCGTCCCGGTACTCACTCCGCTCCTCACAAGGCACTCTGCTGAACCATCCAACTGCCAAGATGCCTCCAAAGACACTACAAGGGGAAGACTGGACACTGCGCCGGTTTTGTACAGCGATCGATGAAACGCGGAATTTCGTACATGGGGAAGGGCGCCCCTAGCGTTGGGTAGGTAAACTTCTTGTTGTTTTCGCGCGTAGCCATTGAAAACACAATAGGGAACTGGTAGTGTAGTATCAAATTCCTTCTTATTTTTGCTCAAAATTTTTTTATCTTAAAATGTACACCAAATATTAAAAGGAGTTTGTTTCTAAGTTTGTCTGTTTACAGGTGAAAATTTCCAAGAAATATTTAATAGTAGACATGCAGAATCAAGTCAACATTCACGTACAAGTTTCTTTGCTTGCTGTTAAAAACGAACTCATCAAGATTGTTGCAGTTACCTGTGTCATGGTTTGAAATCAAAATAGTAACATTTATTTAAATACCTCTTTTCTCTTTATATGAAGAATTGTTGTTAACAAGAGTGTCACATCTGAAACACAAGCATTTTGTTAACTGTCACATCGGAAATGCGATGCCTCAAAAAATAGGGTAGACCTACACTCTTACAGCTAGAATTTGGGTGGAAGCAAGGGTATAGTCGCACGGCAGCTGGGGGGGGGGGGGGGGGGGGTCCCCTAGAAATCTGTTGTTTTGTTTTTGGTGTTTTTTTTTGTAATAGTTAGTGTGCCACGGCATTTCTAGTTCTGAATTTAAAATCTCCATGTGGGAAAGCTGCCAGAAAGCTGGTCATGTTATTGTAGACACATACACACACAAACACATGACACATCAACATACATACATGTACTATGTAGGCCTACAAACATACAAACACATACACATACTATCACATATACATACACAAATGTATACAAACACACACACAAATGCACAGACATACAAACACAAATATACACACACACCAACAAAATAAACGATGCAATGAGATCTCAGTTTGATCTGAATTTTAATTACACCTTTCAGTTCAGTTCATTTATTTTCATTTTCAACAAAAGTATTATTACCCGGGGGGGGGGGGGGGGGGGGGGGGGGGGGAGGTCTGTCCTCATAGAAAGGGGGATATCATGCGTGACCAAGGACTTGCCAAAAGCACCCTAAACGAGTATTTGCGTGGTGCAAAAAATACACCCTAAGCAAATATGAATATCGGTAATTTGATACCCTAAGCAAGTAATCAATTTTGTGTAAACCCCTAAGCAAGTATTTTTGATACCCTAAGCAAGTAATCAATTTTGTGTAAACCCCCTAGGCAAGTCATAACTATATTTGATACCCTAAGCAAGTAATCTTTTTTTTGTAAACCCCCATTAAAAGCAATTTATTACTATTTTTGATACCCTAAGCATGTAAGCTGAGTTTTTGAGACCTAAACGAGTAATTCATCTTTTTGATACCCTATAAAGAGTAATTCATCAGCCTAAAATAGATACCCTATTTCCTGATTTTGGGTGATTTTGAGACCCTAAACGAGATACTCGAGTATCTCGCCTGATCGTGAAAAACCACCCTAATTACTTGTTTTCTTGGTCACGCATGATACCCCCCTTTCAATGAGGACAGACCCCCCCCCCCCCCCCCCCCCCCAGGATAATTTACAAAATGAAATACAAAATGCATTCTTACAGGAGTTATTAAATAGATAAAATACATATACAAATCAGTAATAAATAATTGTTGAAAATGGAGGATGCTGCATAGAAGCAAGGCTTGTATAGGGTGTGCCGCCCTCAAAAGTTACTCTTACATTACCTAAACTACATACATGTATACTACTACTACTACTACCACTATCAAATTGTACTACTATAACTACCACTACTTAGTAATACTACAGGGGGAGGGAACCTCTCCCCTGTAGTAAATAACATTAAATGGTCTACAAACAATAATGACTACTATTTAGAATGAAATTAAAATTAGAAGAAAAAAAACAAGACAAGGAGAAAAAAAGGGAGAGAAAATTGGGAGTTAGATAAGTTATAGAAGAAAGAAAGAAAAAGACAAAAGCACAAGAATATTTTGGATCAGTAATCTCGCCAATAAGATAATACCTTAAATTAAATAGCTGCCTTTGTTACCTACAATTTTAAAAATATCAAAGCTATATTATATAATGGCAAGGATTCATAAAACGTTCTGTTGATTAACTATATATATATGGTCATTTTCACAATCAATAGTATAACAAGTGGTACAAAGGGTTACATTTTAGAATTGATAATTGAAAATTCTTCAAAAAAAGTTTCTTGGTATTGAAATTTTATGGAACAATACGTTTTGGAGCTTAATCTTATTCTGTTTTCATTCACCATGGATACATAAATGGTCATGTGTCATGAACTCGCCTCCCAAATAGGTGGCACCGTTACATTTTGGGATTTTTTGCAAACATTTTCTTAATTTGTTTCAAAACTACAAAACCTTTCCTAACAAATTTGGTATCATTTTAAAGAACTACCAGAATGCTATCTGTATGCAAAGTTTTCAAAGGTACACCTCTTTCCAAAATGGAGATACAGCTATTTTCGACCTGCTCGCCATTGTTCCCTATTGTGTTTTCAATGGCTACGCGTGAAAACAACAAGAAGTTGACCTACCCAACGCTAGGGGCGCCCTTCCCCATGTACGAAATCAGCGTTACACAAAATCCCCGAAGTGTCCAGTCTTCCCCTTGTAGTGTCTTTGATGCCTCCCACACTTGGGGATAAAGCCTTCGCTTCCGCAGCACCCAAACTTTGGAATAAACTACCTCTGACCCTCCGCAACCAAGCTTCATTCAATTTGTTTAAAGAACAATTGAAAACTCACCTCTTTCAATAACTGAACTTGAACAGCGCTTTTGAACATTCGACATGGAAAAAGCGCTATATAAATGCATTATTATTATTATTATTATAAATATCAGTGAAGCCTAGAATCACCAGGAATCATCTTTTTGTATATTGTCTTCATAGTTCCGCAATAAATATGTACAGGAAAGTCAAATCCCCCAGTTGAAATATTTGGGCGCCCCCCCCCCCCCCCCCCCCCCCCCCCCCCCCCACACCTCTGATATACATGATGCGAGAAGGATTTAAAGAACAGGGCAGACTTTCTTTCCCCTTTAAGAAATTTGCTCAACTATAAGCAATAATACAAATGGTAAACCTAACACAAATATAAATCCCCCTTAACAACCCCTCATGATTTAATAAATAAGAATCGTTTTCATAGTATGAGTTTCTTGTCAAGACAAAATATTAAAACTTCTGTAGTTTATTGAGAATTTATCAATTTTGTTTTTATGGGGGACTTACCATTTGTGTTATATTTACATAAATACAGCAAATACATTAAAGGGATTGTTGAGTTTTGAGAAAGAGAGTACAGGTTTTGGTCAAACTGAATTTTAGTAACCAAACCTGCACAATTACATTACAAACTAATAGTTATAACTCCACCATGCTCAAAAGGAATACAAAATTACAAATGACTAAGTAAAAAGCCAGTTATCATTACAAAAAAGAGCCGTTAAAACTCAAGAGGGCGCTTTCAAAAAAGTCATTGGTTTCAACCATTCAAAATAAAATATTGTGCATGTGATGTTTTGTTGAAATAGTGATTAGATAGAGAGATAATCAACACATATCATTTAAAAACATCTTTTGTAAATTTTTAAAAAGAGGAAGCATTAACATTTTTGACGGCTGGTTCAAATTATCGAATAATTG